>CM062295.1:243829711-244112117 GCA_031216915.1 Pictodentalium vernedei | reverse complement strand
GAAAAACACTTGAAAAAACAGTGTAACTAAATAATCAGAATGACAACAAAATGGCTGCTGCCTTGAAAATAGGTAACTTAACATAATTTCATTAAAAAATTTTAAGTTACAGCCCTGATAATATTCTGTCACACATTCTTTTCCTCTCCTCCTTTTCTATCCTCCTTAGAATCACCATTTCACTAATATTTATGTGTCTGGCATCATTTAAACTGAGATTTAAAAGCACAAAGATCAGTCAGATGTTAACTGATGAAGGGCCAAACTTAGAATGATAAATGGCGCCAATTTCGGAACGTCCTGGACACTGCGCATGCGCAGTGGGGGCGAGGTGTGGAGGGCCTTTCAGGACATGTTTTCTTTAGTTTTAGATGCAAATTTTGGGGATTGGGGGGCAAAATTTGTGTTTGGCCCTATATTTTAAGAGTTAGCACCAGCTATGTCTGGGTCATTGGTACAGTATAAAAATATAGAAATTTTAGGCGGGGCGAAAATTCTTGCCCCTCCCATAACGAAGGCAAATATAGCTCCTCGAACTTCTCTTGAACAAATCTGAGTCTACATCTCAAGTCTCTGATACTACTGGTTCATGAGAAGAAGATTTTTTAAGATTTAAGCACACTTTTTGGGCTTGGCCCTACCGAGGGGCGAGGCAACTTGATTTGAACAAAATCAAATTGCGATGTCATAACAAACTATTATCTCAAATATCAATTAAATTGGTTCAGTGGTTTGGGAGGAGCAGGCACAAACACCATATTCATGGATGACGGACGGTGAGTGATCTCTATAGCTCTCCTGACTGAAAGTCAGGTGACCTAAAAAAAGAGACTGAATTTCTGAAGCTTACTTAAATATCTGGGTCACTGAGCAGATCTCACGGATTACCGCTTGCAAACGTGAAGTAAATTGTACACAATAAAGAAATGGTTGATTTCATTTTTTTCACTTGATAAATTCTTATGATGCGGGAGATTTATGGGTGTTACCGTGAGTGAGGGAAACCATGACCCAATCCGGGAGTCTCACGGCGAATCTGTGAGACTTAACATGTCTGGGCGACATGTACGTCTGCAACTGATTAAGGTGTGCTGCGAACAAATCTATCACAGGTCGATCCTACTAGTAGCAAATCTGTCTGAATACCTGCTTGTTGAGTGTCCACTCCGATGGCAACAGGTGACCTTTCCGAGAGAGGGAGTCTGCTAGTATGTTCAGACGACCCGGTATATGACAGTCCGATAGTTGAACATGATGATTCACAACATACAGAAGAATTTTCTCCGTTAGTTCACATAACGGAATCATCGAATGAGTGCCTCCCTGGTTCCTGATATATGTTACTACTGTCAAATCGTCCGACAATATCTGAACATGAGCGTCCGCTATAATGTGAATCCAATGTTGTAGCGCTAACCATACTGACATCATCTCTTTGATGTTTATGTGTTTCTCTAGGAACTGAGGGTCCCAAACACCCTGACACTTTAAGTCTGTCGGGCTCAGGGTCGCACACCAACCTGTTCGACTCACATCCGTCATAATCGTGAAAGCCAGATCCGGCAGCTGAACTCCCTGAATAACCACTGAATATCTGCACAAACCTGGACCTTTTGTTTTACCAGGCCCGTTAAAACAATACTGGTCTCGAGCGAATGCGTCTTCACACTCCAGTTCTGAGTAAAGAATATCTGGAGGGGACAACCCCATAAGTCGCATGAATTCCCTCGCTGTTAATGCGTCTGAGTGTAGACAAAAGTGAGCATAACAACTGACTAATTTCGCTCTGGGTAACGGCAGATGAACCAGATTGTTGTGAGTCTCAAAGATCATTCCCAAGTGAATGAATGACTTGGACGGAGCTAGATCCGACTTCTTCTCGTTTATGATGAAACCGAGATGTCGGAGCAAAAGAAGCAGACTTTGAACATCATTCTGAAGAGTAGTTTTGTTGCCGTATCTCTGAAGAATGTTGTCCAAGCAAGCCGACGTTACCGCAGATGAATGAGCTCGGAAGTAAGACATTACCAAGTTCATTATTCGAGTGAAAGCCCAGGGCACCAGGTTCAGACCTAAGCACATCGCTCGGAACTGATACACTATCCCTAAACGGCAAACCGTAGGTAGTTTCTGAATGCTGGATGTACCAGGACATGAAAGTACGCATAAATTAGATCTCCGTTAGATCTATGCTTGCCGCATAGTCGTTCACTCGAACACTTGCCCTTACTAACTGAATGGTCTCCATATAGAACTTTGGAGCTACGATAAGCTTGTTTTATTGAGCTCAAGTCTATTACCGGTCAGAACTTCAATACGAACTTCTGGCTTCAATACGAGGAACAGGTGACTGTAGAATCCTGAAGAATTTTGATTCTCGACGACCTCTATTGCTTCCTTTGATGTGAGAGCCTGTACCTCCGATAGGAGAGACTCTCTTTTGCAAGGATTTGACGGAAGATTTGTCCACCGTGGACACCTTGTTAGTGGTGGTTTTACTTGGACGGATAGCCGTAGGCCGTCCGAGGCCACACTTCTCATCCACTGGTCTTCCGTAATTGTTATCAAGTTTGTTGCGAATCTTGATAACCTTCTGCCAACTGGCAAGCAATAGCGGTCCTGACCATCACCTGTAGGACCTGTGAGGCTTACTGGAGGAGATATCACATCCCCCTCTCAAAGAGCCCCGACCCGCCAGCTTAGGGGCGTCTGACCGGTAGTCTCGATCAGACCAATGCCCCCTTCCCAGGTTGCTGTATTGACAATCCCTAGAGTAATTATAGGAGGGTTTTCTATACCCTCGTGAGGAGTCCCCTTTAGACGATTTCTGTCTGGGATGTCCTCCTTTACTCTTATCTGCTGTAGTTTGAGTTTTTCACCTTGTCATTTTTTGAAGATGACGACGCAAGGGCACCATCACGTCTGATTAACTCCAAATTAGCCACTGTTAAGGCGGAGTTATATGTGGTATGTGGTAAACATAATTGCCCTAGAAAGAACTCTTAAAGAGGTACGAACATCCTCAAATTCCTTCCCGTTGAGATGTTGCACCACAGCTCTTGAAAGGTGATCTGCATAAGACATAGCGTCCAAATTTGCTCTGTTTGAAGATATTGCCGTCTCAATTGTGTCCGAGCAAACTGTGAATGAGGCAGGCAAGGATAGCTCTAGGTCCTCAGCCTGTTCATCCAAACACAGAGGAAATCTCTAGACATCTTCCCCGAGCATTTTAAATGAAATTGGTCCAATAAACGTTAAATTTATGGAAAATGATGTCAAGAAACCGTCTTTGTTCTTCCCACTGGAGAGTTTGAATATGGTGTCTTCTAAATGCTGAAGGCCTGCGACACCTGCCTAGACTGAACCGGAAAAGACAGGACCTCCTCCTTTGTCCGGATAAAGTCTGCGTCCAATGACACCAGCGGTTTCCTTCTAGTAGTCGCAGCATTCTGATTCACCAGAACAAATTCAGGGTAGTATTGATAGATTAAATCCATCGCAACCATGTGCTGTTCTGAAAGGGAAGAGTAATCTTCGTCCATATCCCTTTTACCATCCGATTGAATCAGTTGAGACTTTCAGTCTACGGCATCTGAACATGCAGATGACTGAACCGACCCAGCACCATCCAACAGCTCAGGTTCTGAAACTGCCGTAGACTGCTCCTGCACTTGCTGGGATGCTGCAATGAGCTGCGCAATCTGCGACAGCAAGTCCGTTACAGAGGCCTGAGGAGCAGCGGTCTTCTGTTTCTTGGCCGCCTGCTGCTCCTGGGATGGTGTGTCCGAGATGGCTCTTTTCTCCAGATGTCCCGATAAATGAGGCCTCGTCTCCTTAGCTACCAGATGGTCTGACTTCTTTGATGATGCGTGGTCCCTTCTCATCGATGCAGACTGGATATCCGAAGTCATGTAGCTAAGGTGCGGTCGTGTGTGCTTTGAAGAAGATGTTGTAGAAGCCGTAACTGCAGCCGAGGCCAGCTGCGAACGATGTGGAGCATCCCAGATGAAAGGCGTGGACGTATGCTCCGTTCTTTCAGACCTCGCTGAGCTTCCCACGGTACTTGCTGGCTTCCTCCTCTGTTCCGTCGTCGCTGGGTGAGCCTGTTTATGTTTTAAGGTGCTCGCTCTACCCAATCCACTCCTCTCGTCCGCAATGGACACACCCGGCGTAATGGTACCCACGGACGGAGTAACTGCTTCACCAGTCGAGCTAGCTGGCGACAAGGGACTAAAACCACCAGCTAGTGGCTTTTGGCACTGTCTAATATTCATGAGCAGCTAGCTCTGTTTGCTCATCTGAGCGTGACGACGGTAGCACACTATCTCTAGGCATCACGTAAACATCACCATGTTCTTGTTCCTCTGAAAAAAAAACTAAGAAACTTGATTGACTTTGTGGCGAGAGGACCGGCATTGGCCTCTCGCCGCAAACAACGTACCGTGACACCCGTCTCCAACATTTGTCATCCCATCCGACACAGGTTGGACATGAATTATTGGGAGTACATCGAATACAAGCAAGGCAACAATCATGTAAATCCGAGGAAGACTTCCTCGCCTTGCATTTTGAGCAATAGGCTTTCATAATGAATCAAAACAACGTCGACAATACTCCAACTCCACAATAAATATATGAAAAAGATACACAATAAATAACATTCAAAATATAAATCGAAAAATTTTGACAGGAGCCCAAGTTCCACAAGGGGAACAGAGCCCAAATATCCCAATAGAGCCTAAGTGTGAACAAAATTCCAAAAACTAACTGCTACACTACCAGAATATTTTTAATGTATCTTACAACAATCCTACCATGAACTAAATAGAAAATTACATATATTTATACAACGTTGTCAATGTAAACATCGTCAGAAGAAAAAACGAAAACAAGATCCCAGGCACTGAATAAGTAGGCCCGAAGTCAGTAACAAATTTAGAACTATCCAATGTAAAGCAAGATCTTCAGTAGAAGAAAAAACGATACATCGGATGTATGATACATGACCCAAAACGCCTAAACACTCCTAGGGTGAGGATGTAACCATGGGGAAATACAGAATAAACATTCTGTATAACACATCCAACTCCCCAGAAATTTATAAAAAAAATTTCAATAAAATAAGCCAAAAAGCTTGGGAGTTTAACTGGGGAGAGGGGGGGGGGCTTCAAGGAAGGATAGGGAAGGAACACTTAACAAACCGTGGAAAAATTATTAGCAGGAATGATGACGTTAGGCCCATGTCCCGAAATTGGGAAATATGAAATAATTTATATTAAAATTATAAAGTTACAGCCCTGAACATTTCCAACCATCATTGCTTCCTCCCATCATCCAAATGTGTCCTTGGATCCACCAATTATACATTTGATTTGTGTCTGGCCTCATTAAGACTGAGATTTAAAAGCACAGATGTCAGTTTGTTGTTACTGACAGAAGGGCCAAACAAAGAATGATGGTTGGCGCCATTTTAGTGCCTTCCTGGATACTGCGCATGCGCAGTTTGCAAAAGTATGGAGGAACGGATAGGACATGAATTTTTTGGTTTTACCAGGTTTTACATGCAAATTTAGGGGATTGGGAGGCAAAATTTGTGTGTGGCCCTGGATTAATTTTAGAGTTGGCACCAGCTAGTCTGGGCCATTGGTTGTTGTATAAAAATATACAAATTTCGGGCAGGGCCAAAAATCTTACCCCTCCCATTACAAAGCCAAATGTTGCTTCACGAACTTCGTTTGAACATACTTGATTCTACACCTCAAAAGGAAGCTCCATAACAAATATCAAGTCATTGTACACACTGGTTCATGAGAAGATTTAAAAAATATTTTGGAGCATTCCCCCCCCCCTCCTCCCCCACCCCCCACGGGGTTGGGCATGTTGAGTTGAACAAAAATGCAATGCCCCTTTAGGACTGATCACTCACACAAATTTCATTTGAATTGGCCCAGTGGTTTTGGGGGAGAAGACCAAAACATGGTGTTGACGGATAATGGACAGACGGATGACGGATGACAGATGGAGAGAGATGAGATTAGCTCAGCTTGACTTTGTATAAAAAACAGTTGTACACTATAATTGCACCAATAACATTTTCAAGACTGCAGGCCAAGATTCATGGCTTTCAGTATCAATACACGAAACTCAACACGATATTCATTAATTTTCATGACCTTCAACACCAACGGTAAAACACTGCATCTATAAAATGATCAATTTATCAAATGCGGTTTCCTTTGCTGAACTGGAACTTACAACTTGCTCCGCATTTATACTGTTCAATATATTTCTACATGTATTTTTGAAAGCTTTAACCTCAAAATAGGTTTCAAATTCACAACTGAAGTCTGATAAAAATTAGGGTTACAATGACCTAAATGAGCGACTTTCACTTTGTAAAATTTTTAGGGTCTGCATAATTGTTTAGGGTTGGTGGGGGTACCCCAAAAAATAGGCCGATAAAATCGTCAGATGTGTACCCATACGCGCAATTAGTAGAAAGCTGTATGACGGAAGGCCACCATGGATGCTGACATAATGTACACCATACAAGGTATGGGTACATATAGAAATGGATTGGAGGAGTGCCTAATTTCATGGATAAAGGGTTAATATCTCTGGATCAAATTATCAGATTTACATAAAAAACTATACAGCACAGCACATCAGTAACCTGAATAAATATATAAAGTAACATGACAATCGGATTGATATTTTTTGAGTTATCTCATGCCAAAGGGATTGGAGGAATTTTCAATTTGAAGGATAAAGGGTTAATATCTCAGGATTAAATTATCAGATTTACACCAAAAACTATACAGCTCGGCACATCAGTAACCTGAACACAAATATAAAGTAACTTGACAATCCAAGCAATATTTTTCAAGTTATCGAATGCCAAAGGGATTGGAGAAATTTTCAATTTGAAGGATAAAGGGTTAATATCTCCGGATCAAAATAACAGATTTACACCAAAAACTATACAGCTCGGCACATCAGTAACCTGAACACAAATAAAAAGTAACTTGACAATCCAAGTAATATTTTTCAAGTTATGGAATTCCAAAGAGATTGGAGGAATTTTCAATTTGAAGGATAAAGGGTTAATATCTCGGGACCAAATCATCAGATTTACACCAAAAACTATACAGCTCAGCAAATCAGTAACCTGAACACAAATATAAAGTAACTAGACAATCCAAGCAATATTTTTCAAGTTATCGAATACCAAAGGGATTGGAGGAATTTTGAATTTGAAGGATAAAAGGTTAATATCTCAGGATCAAATTATCCGATTTACACCAAAAACTATACAGCTCGGCACATCAGTAACCTGAACACAAATATAAAGTAAGTTGACAATCCAAGCAATATTTTTCAAGTTATCGAATGACAAAGAAATGGATACGGACACCGGATGGACAGATGGACGGACAAAGGATGGATGAACGACGGATGGTCACCCCGGATGCCGGCATTATCTGTACCATACATAGTATGGGTACACATAACAAAAAATAGATTTCTTTTCTTTGGCCTGACATTTCACAATATAACATCTTCAGCATTTTTTACCCAAGTTGTGCATTGCTACCACAACATTTTCCCTCTTGTCTTGGTATGTATATGTGTATGGGGGGGGGGGGGGGGCGGGTCTGGGGTGCTGCCAATGCTATTCAACTGTATATCCAGGGCTCTGTAAACAATCTTCATCATCTTGTGTGCTACGCAATATATAATCTCATAATTTTAGAAAGAGAGGAAGGTACTTACACTTTGAACTTTTATTAAAATTAATATTTGGAAAAAAACGTAAGTGTTTATAGTGTTTAATACTTGAATATTTTTCTCTAAAAAAACAGAGAGCGAAACCAGACTCAAAGCTTTTTAAAAATAACGAGTAGAAACCGAAACCGTAGCAAAATTTTATAACCTCCCAATACTATTTAAAAGACAAGATCATTATAACTACGGCCCATTCTGCTACATATTGAAGAGAAAAATGAATAAAATAAATGTTAATGAAACACAACAGGGATTTCAGCAATTGTTAGTAGAGTTCAAGTTCAAGAGAGAATATCTGTAAATTCATTCAGAGTATTTGCACAGTAGCAGAAATAAAATTCAAGGACTTTTGGGTCACATTTAAGGATTTTCAAAGATGCTATAAGACGTGTATTTAGAACTTGGAACTTTGTAAGAAAGGACAGAAAAATTTAAAATGTTTTCTTTTTGATACTTACTCATTTGAAACATATGACAAGATTCAGCTATTGGCCCTTACTTTGAGCTTCCCATCAGCACTCACTAGCATACAGGATTTATACTCTCCTGAAATAAAAAAATCCATAAGACTTTCAACGAATTTTCTGAGGAATTGTCAAGTCTTTTCCAACACCTAAGAAAATGTTACCACTTAAGGGCTCAATTCCATCTCTGACAATTTTCTTTGTCTCGGAACAGGTGACCTGAAATTCAAGACTTTAAAAGACTTTCCCAGAGAATTGTCTAGTCTTTTCAAGGACCTTTGTTGAAGTAATTTTAAAACTTAAGGGTCCAGTTCCTTTTGTGATAACTTTCCTCGTCTCTGAGACCAGGTGACCAATGTAATTTTGACTGTCTTTTGTTTATTGGTATTTAAGGTTACATCATGACAGCAACATAGGTATGAATGTCTTTCAGACAATATTTAAAATGCACCGACTGTGGTTTCTGGTCAAGTTTTGGCTGCAGGCAGCTAAGACCTGACCAGAAGCCACAAGACTTACATGTTGTATCACGGTATGATTTATGAAAAATAATCCAGACCCTCAGCTGGTAGAGTGCTAAATTATTTTTACCACCCAAATTTGTTCACATGTCTTTGCCTTGTTACAATTTATGGGAGAGTGCGTTGATAATTTCACTTCTTCAAAGATAATAAGAAGAATATTCACTGAATATGAGGCCTTTACATTACAGTCCCTAGATGTCAAAGTAAAGCCCAAATATGGGCTTCCAGCACTCTACCGGTTATGAGTTAAACAGAGTGTAACTAATGAATCCCCCCCCCCCCCACCACCGCACCTAACCATTTTCCAGTCAGAACTTTTTCATCGCAATCAAAGTCTAAGATACCAATTATCTCTTGCTAATAATCATGTACTTTCTCCAAAGACAAGATCTGATAATTGGACACACAAAGTTGAACACACTTGTATCTGATCCTTCTAAGGATGCCGTATACTCATCATCAAAAGATCTGAAGATTTTTTAATAAACTTTCTCATATTGCAAAATTTTCCACAGGGAGACTAGACATGAACATAGGGACTTGTTTCTAATAAATCTGGATCTGCGCCCTCTAAGGATATTCTATACCAAGTATCAAAAGATTCTAACTGATGAATCTGAAAAAGAGTATTTTTTGAGAATGTGCCTCATATTGCACTAAGTTAAAATTTCAGTTGCCTATGGATGGTGCATATCAACTATCAGAACATTCTGACATTTGGATTGTAAGATTTTTAAAGATTGCGCCTACTGCATCAAGGTAAAGTTCTAGTTCCCATAGGGCACCCAAATATGCCCGCAGGGACTTGATCTGAACAAACCTGAATCTGACAACCCCCTTCCCCCACCCCCAACCACCAAGGATGCTCGCTACCAATCATCAAAAGACTCTGAAAAAGATTGAGCTCCAACTGGAAGCTCAAATATGACTCTGGGTACTTGTTTTGAACAAACTTCAAACTGACGCCACCCAAATTTGAAGACTTTTAAAGAATTGGGTTCAAATATGAACCCAGGAACTTGATTTGAATCTCACAACACTAAAGATCCTACTTACTAAGTATTAGATTCTGACGGTCAAGTATGAGGAAGAAGACTAATAAAGAATATTACTCACATTTTTCTGCCACACTTTTTTTTTGAACAATAGGCCTCTCAGCCTATTTACTTATTTATTTATTGGTGTTTAAAGTCACTTATTTCTGCACAATGGCCAATCATGACCATGACATTTTTATGAGTGGAGGAAGCCGGAGTACCCAGAGAGAACCACCGAGGAATGGCGAGCAACTGTCAGCTCCCCAACATACCAACTCGACACAAGCAGGGTTAGCATTGGTCGAAGGCAGGTGCACCATCGATGTGCAGTACGCCTCAGTACACAAAGCCAGGATAGATGCACCCCATGGGTGCCCACAAGTGTAGAGTTGCTTAAAATCACTTCATCAACTAATTTTTACAAAATAAACTGCATTGTGGGGTGGCACAAAAAAAATTCATGAACATTGCCACCAAGATTGGTCATCAGACCTTCCCAGAATTGGGCATCAGGGGTGTCGAAAAGTGCAGAGTTGCTTAAAATTGCATTCATAAACCGATTTTGGCAAAATAAAATGCATTGTGTGGTGGCACAAAAAGATTCATGAAGATTGCCACCAAGATTGGGCATCAGACTCTCCAAAAATTGGGCACAGTGGTGCCCACAAGTGCTGTTATGCTTAAAATTGCATTCATCAACCGAGTTTTGCCAAATAAAGTGCATTGTGGGGTGGCACAAACAGATTCATGAAGATTTGGGGCATCGGACCCTCCCAAAATTGAGTACCAGTGGTACAAAAAATTCCTGAGCTCCCCAAAATTGCATTCATCAACAGATTTCCGCCAAATTAACTGCATTGTCGGGGGAGGGGGGGGGGGGGGGGGGGGGTGGTTCAAATAGATTCATGAAAATTGCCACCAAGATTGGGTTTCTGACCCTCCCAAAATTGGGCACCGGGGGTGACAAAATGTGCTGAGTTGCTCAAAATCACATTCATCAACTGATTTTTGCCAAATAAACTGCATTGTGGGGTGGCACAAATAGATTCGGGAAGATTGCCACCATGATTAGGCATCACACCCTCCCAAAATTGGGCACTTGGGAGTTGCATAAAATCGCATTCATGAACTGATTTTTGCCAAATAATTTGAACTGAGGGGTGGAAAAATAGATTCATGAAGATTTCCCCCAAAATTGTGCACCAGGGATGCCAAAAAAAAAGTGCCGAGCTGCTCAAAATCACATTCATCAACCGATTACTGCCAAATTAACTGCATTATGGGGGCGACACAAATAGATTCATGAGACTGCTACCAAGATTGGACATCAGACCCTCTCGAAATTAAGCACATGGGTGCCCAAAAGTGCAGAGTTGCTCAAATCGCATTCATCAACCGATTTTTGCCAAATAAACTGCAATGTAGGGGTGGCACAAATAGATTCATGAAGATTGCCACCAAGATTGGGCATCAGACCAAACCCAAACTGGGTACCATGGGTGCCCAAAATTCAGAGCTGCCCAAATTGCATTCATTAACCAATTTTCGGCAAATAAACTGCATTGGGCGGGTGGCACAAGATTCATGAAGATGGTCACAAAGATTGGGCACCAAGGTTGCCCAAAAGTGCTGTGTTGCTCAAAATCGCATTCATCAACCGATTTTCGCCATATAAACTACATTGTGGGAAGGGGGGGGGGGGGGGGCAAATGAATTCATGAAGATTTGGGGCAACAGACCCTCCCAAAATTGGGCACCAAAGGTGCCCAAATGTGCAGAGTTGTTCAAAATCACATTCATCAACTGATTCTCACAAAATAAACTGCATTGTGGGGTGGGACAAATCCACACAGATTGGAATCGGACCCTCCCAAAATTGGGCATCAGAGTTTTTTAAAATTGTATTCATCAACCGATTTTGGCAAAACAAACTGTAATGTGGGGTGGCACAAATATATTCATGAAGATTGCCACCAAAATTGGTTATCTGACCCTCCCAAAATGGACACCATGCGTGCCAAAAAGTGAAGAGTTGCTCAAAATTGCATTCATCAACTGATTTTGGTAAAGTAAACTGTATTGTGAGGTGGCATAAACAGATTCATAAAGATTGCCACCAAGATTAGGCATCAGACCCTCCCAAAATTGGGCACCATGGATGCCCAAAATTACCAAGTTGCTCAAAATTGCATTCATGAACCAATTTTTGCCAAATAAACTGCATTGTGGGTAGGCATAAATAGATTCCTGAAGATTTGGGCATCAAACCCTCCCAAAATTTAGCACAAGGGGTGCCCAAATGTACCAACTTGCTCAAAAATCAGTTATCAACAGATTTTCGCCAAATAAACTGCATTGTGGGGGTGGCACAAATAGATTCATGAAGTTTGCCACAAAGGTTGGGCATCGTCAACACCAAAAATTGGGTAAGATGGGTGCCCAAATGTGTAGAGTTGCTCAAAATTGCATTCTGATATCAACTGATTTTCGCCAAATAAACTGTGATGTCGGGGGTGGCACAATTAGATTCACAAAGATTGCCACCAAGATTGGGTATCAGACCCTCCCAAACTTGGGCACCATTGGTGCCTAAAAGTGCTATGTTTCTCAAAATGCTCAATCATCAACTGATTTTGCAAAATAAACTGTATTGTGGGGTAGCACAAATAGGGTCCTGAAGACTGCCATCAAGATTGTTCATCGGACCATCCCGAAAGTGCAGTTACCAAAATCACATTCATCAAACAATTTTTGCCAAATAAAATGCATTGTAGGGTGGCACAAACTGATTCTTGAAGGTTGTCACCAAGATTGGGATTCAATCCCTCCCAAAATTGAGCACCATGGGAGCCCAAATGCGCAGAGTTGCTAAAAACTGCATTCATCAACCAATTTTTGCAAAATAAACTGCACTGAGAGGTGGCACAAAAAACTTCATCAAGATTGCCACCAAGATTGGACATCCAACCCTCCCAAAATTTGGCAACAAGGGTGCCCAAATGAGTTGTGTTGCTCAAAATCACATCCATCAACCGATTTTTGCCAAATAAACAGCATTGTGGGGCGACAAAAATAGAATCGTGAAGACTGCCACCAAGTTTGGGCATCAGACCCTCCCTAAATTAGTCAGCAGGGGTACCAAAAACTGCAGAATTGCTGAAAATCGCATTCATCAACCAATTTTCGACAAATAAACTACATTGTTGGGTGGCATAAATAGATTCATGAAGCTTTCCAGCATGATTGGACATCAGACCATCCCAAAATTGGGCACCAAGGGTACCAAAAACTGCAGAGTTGCTGAAAATCGCATTCATCAACCGATTTTTTGACAAATAAACTACATTGTTGGGTGGCAGAAATAGATTCATGAAGCTTTCAACCATGATTGGACATCAAATCTTCCCAAAATTGTGCACCAGGGGTGCCCAAAAGTGCTGAGTTGCTCAAAATCAAATTCATCATCCAATTTTTGTCAAATAAACTGCATTGTGAGGTGGCACAAATAGATTCATGAAGATTGCCACCAAGGTTGGGCATCAGTCCTAGGGCCCTGTGAATATTCTAGATTCAATTTGAAATCGATATCATACGTCTGCTTCAAGATTGATCCCGAATCAGTCTCAAGATTCGATTTTTTTTAATCTTTTGTGCTGAGTGCACTTTGTTACATCTTCAATGGAAATTGGATAAACTTTACCTTAAACAATTCATTAATGTAGGCTCAATTCATATTTAATTGGATAATTGACAATGTTTAATTGTTAGGTTATAAGTATAGACTACAGGACCTACTTATCAATGAAAAATAATCTTTGGTTAGGAAAGAGTTCAGAATATCCAGTTTTGGTGATGATAGTAACACATTAAAACTGCGAACTATACAAACCTGTCCGTGAAAATAGACTCAAAATTAAACGTAATGCAATGTCATTGACCACAATCAATGATATTAACAAAGCGACAGTTAGCAATGCATTACAAACACTGTCGCTGGCCATGCCCAAGTAATAGAGTGTCAGGTTTTTTTGTTCCTTTACCAGTTCTTCCTCTGGGTCATTTCTTCGTTCCTTTGCCATTTGGTACTGAGTTGCTTCACACCCATACAAACAGACTGGAGAGAGAGAGAGTGCCCAAAAGTGCTGTTATGCTTAAAATTGCATTCATCAACCGAGTTTTGCCAAATAAAGTGCATTGTGGGGGTGGCACAAAAAGATTCATGAAGATTGCCACCAAGATTGGGCATCAGACTCTCCAAAAATTGGGCACAGTGGTGCCCAAAAGTGCTGTTATGCTTAAAATTGCATTCATCAACCGAGTTTTGCCAAATAAAGTGCATTGTGGGGTGGCACAAACAGATTCATGAAGATTTGGGGCATCGGACCCTCCCAAAATTGAGTACCAGTGGTACAAAAAATTCCTGAGCTCCCCAAAATTGCATTCATCAACAGATTTCCGCCAAATTAACTGCATTGTCGGGGGAGGGGAGGGGGGTTCAAATAGATTCATGAAAATTGCCACCAAGATTGGGTTTCTGACCCTCCCAAACTTGGGCACCGGGGGTGACAAAATGTGCTGAGTTGCTCAAAATCACATTCATCAACTGATTTTTGCCAAATAAACTGCATTGTGGGGTGGCACAAATAGATTCGGGAAGATTGCCACCATGATTAGGCATCACACCCTCCCAAAATTGGGCACTTGGGAGTTGCATAAAATCGCATTCATGAACTGATTTTTGCCAAATAATTTGAACTGAGGGGTGGAAAAATAGATTCATGAAGATTTCCCCCAAAATTGTGCACCAGGGATGCCAAAAAAAAAGTGCCGAGCTGCTCAAAATCACATTCATCAACCGATTACTGCCAAATTAACTGCATTATGGGGGCGACACAAATAGATTCATGAGACTGCTACCAAGATTGGACATCAGACCCTCTCGAAATTAAGCACATGGGTGCCCAAAAGTGCAGAGTTGCTCAAATCGCATTCATCAACCGATTTTTGCCAAATAAACTGCAATGTAGGGGTGGCACAAATAGATTCATGAAGATTGCCACCAAGATTGGGCATCAGACCAAACCCAAACTGGGTACCATGGGTGCCCAAAATTCAGAGCTGCCCAAATTGCATTCATTAACCAATTTTCGGCAAATAAACTGCATTGGGCGGGTGGCACAAGATTCATGAAGATGGTCACAAAGATTGGGCACCAAGGTTGCCCAAAAGTGCTGTGTTGCTCAAAATCGCATTCATCAACCGATTTTCGCCATATAAACTGCATTGTGGGAAGGGGGGGGGGGGGGGGGGGCAAATGAATTCATGAAGATTTGGGGCAACAGACCCTCCCAAAATTGGGCACCAAAGGTGCCCAAATGTGCAGAGTTGTTCAAAATCACATTCATCAACTGATTCTCACAAAATAAACTGCATTGTGGGGTGGGACAAATCCACACAGATTGGAATCGGACCCTCCCAAAATTGGGCATCAGAGTTTTTTAAAATTGCATTCATCAACCGATTTTGGCAAAACAAACTGTAATGTGGGGTGGCACAAATATATTCATGAAGATTGCCACCAAAATTGGTTATCTGACCCTCCCAAAATGGACACCATGCGTGCCAAAAAGTGAAGAGTTGCTCAAAATTGCATTCATCAACTGATTTTGGTAAAGTAAACTGTATTGTGAGGTGGCATAAACAGATTCATAAAGATTGCCACCAAGATTAGGCATCAGACCCTCCCAAAATTGGGCACCATGGATGCCCAAAATTACCAAGTTGCTCAAAATTGCATTCATGAACCAATTTTTGCCAAATAAACTGCATTGTGGGTAGGCATAAATAGATTCCTGAAGATTTGGGCATCAAACCCTCCCAAAATTTAGCACAAGGGGTGCCCAAATGTACCAACTTGCTCAAAAATCAGTTATCAACAGATTTTCGCCAAATAAACTGCATTGTGGGGGAGGCACAAATAGATTCATGAAGTTTGCCACAAAGGTTGGGCATCGTCAACACCCAAAATTGGGTAAGATGGGTGCCCAAATGTGTAGAGTTGCTCAAAATCGCATTCTGATATCAACTGATTTTCGCCAAATAAACTGTGATGTCGGGGGTGGCACAATTAGATTCACAAAGATTGCCACCAAGATTGGGTATCAGACCCTCCCAAACTTGGGCACCATTGGTGCCTAAAAGTGCTATGTTTCTCAAAATGCTCAATCATCAACTGATTTTGCAAAATAAACTGTATTGTGGGGTAGCACAAATAGGGTCCTGAAGACTGCCATCAAGATTGTTCATCCGACCATCCCGAAAGTGCAGTTACCAAAATCACATTCATCAAACAATTTTTGCCAAATAAAATGCATTGTAGGGTGGCACAAACTGATTCTTGAAGGTTGTCACCAAGATTGGGATTCAATCCCTCCCAAAATTGAGCACCATGGGAGCCCAAATGCGCAGAGTTGCTAAAAACTGCATTCATCAACCAATTTTTGCAAAATAAACTGCACTGAGAGGTGGCACAAAAAACTTCATCAAGATTGCCACCAAGATTGGACATCCAACCCTCCCAAAATTTGGCAACAAGGGTGCCCAAATGAGTTGTGTTGCTCAAAATCACATCCATCAACCGATTTTTGCCAAATAAACAGCATTGTGGGGCGACAAAAATAGAATCGTGAAGACTGCCACCAAGTTTGGGCATCAGACCCTCCCTAAATTAGTCAGCAGGGGTACCAAAAACTGCAGAATTGCTGAAAATCGCATTCATCAACCAATTTTTGACAAATAAACTACATTGTTGGGTGGCATAAATAGATTCATGAAGCTTTCCAGCATGATTGGACATCAGACCATCCCAAAATTGGGCACCAAGGGTACCAAAAACTGCAGAGTTGCTGAAAATCGCATTCATCAACCGATTTTTTGACAAATAAACTACATTGTTGGGTGGCAGAAATAGATTCATGAAGCTTTCAACCATGATTGGACATCAAATCTTCCCAAAATTGTGCACCAGGGGTGCCCAAAAGTGCTGAGTTGCTCAAAATCAAATTCATCATCCAATTTTTGTCAAATAAACTGCATTGTGAGGTGGCACAAATAGATTCATGAAGATTGCCACCAAGGTTGGGCATCAGTCCTAGGGCCCTGTGAATATTCTAGATTCAATTTGAAATCGATATCATACGTCTGCTTCAAGATTGATCCCGAATCAGTCTCAAGATTCGATTTTTTTTTAATCTTTTGTGCTGAGTGCACTTTGTTACATTTTCAATGGAAATTGGATAAACTTTACCTTAAACAATTCATTAATGTAGGCTCAATTCATATTTAATTGGATAATTGACAATGTTTAATTGTTAGGTTATAAGTATAGACTACAGGACCTACTTATCAATGAAAAATAATCTTTGGTTAGGAAAGAGTTCAGAATATCCAGTTTTGGTGATGATAGTAACACATTAAAACTGCGAACTATACAAACCTGTCCGTGAAAATAGACTCAAAATTAAACGTAATGCAATGTCATTGACCACAATCAATGATATTAACAAAGCGACAGTTAGCAATGCATTACAAACACTGTCGCTGGCCATGCCCAAGTAATAGAGTGTCAGGTTTTTTTGTTCCTTTACCAGTTCTTCCTCTGGGTCATTTCTTCGTTCCTTTGCCATTTGGTACTGAGTTGCTTCACACCCATACAAACAGACTGGAGAGAGAGAGAGTGATATGGTGACTGAGTGGATTTGTGTGCTGGAGGTCACGGGTTTTATGTCCAGTCGGGAAAGATTCCGAGATGACTGAAGATTCTCTGGAAACATCAACCGTAGTATTGATCCTGCTACAACATACAGCACAAATATTTAAGATTGGAATTTTTATTCGAGTCATTTGACCTCTGCATATTTTCCTGGTAGTCAGTAGTTCTAGCAGAGCTAAAATATAACACCAAAAACTGTCCGTCTTGCAGGGGCCATCACAGTGTTCTGTAACTTCCATTTGGTGCAATACGAAATAACTTGTCCATTAAGATTCAAGTCGAGATTTAATTTGATATCAAAATCAGAAACAAGATTTGATGCAAAAAAAAATTGTGATTCGCAGATCACTAATCAGGGGTGCCCAAAAGAGCTGAGTTGCTCAAACTCACATTCATCAATCAATTTAAGCCAAATAACCTGCATTGTGGGGTGGCACAAATAGATTCATGTAGATTGCCACCAAGATTGGGCATCAGACCTTCCAAAAATTGGGCACCAGGAGTGCCCCGCGAGTGAAGAGTTGGTCAAAATTGTGTTCATCAACTGTCTTTTGCCAAATAACTTTCATTGGGGGGTGGCACAAATAGATTCATGAAGCTTTCCACCAAAATTGGGCATCAGACCCTCCCAAAATTGGACACCAGGGGTGCCCAAAAGTCCAGAGTTGTTAAAAATCACACTCATCAACTGATTTTTGCCAAATAAAATGCATTATGGGGTGACACAAATAGATTCATGAAGGTTACAACCAAGATTGGGCATCGGACCCTCCCAAAATTGAGCACCATGGGAGCCCAAATGTGCCGAGTTGCTAAAATTGCATTCATTAACCGATTTTTACCAAATAATCTGCATTGTGAGGTGGCACAAAAAAATTCAGCAAGATTGGGCATCAAACCCTCCCAAAATTGGGCAACAGGAATGTCCCAAAGTGCCAAGTTGCTCAAAATCACTTTCACCAACTGATTTTCACCAAATTAACTGCATTGTGGGGTGGCACAAACAGATTCATGAAGATTGGCACCAACATTGGGCATCAGACCTTCCCAAAATTTGGCATCGGGGATGCCCGAGAGGTGTCGAGTTGCTCAAAATCGCATCCATCAACCAATTTTCGCCAAGTGAACTGCATTGTGGGGTGGTACAAATAGATTGATGATAATTGCCACCAAGATTGGGCATCTGACCCTTCCAAAATTAGGCATCAGAGGGCCCAAAAATGGCAAGTTGCACAGAATCGCATTCATCAACTGATTTTTGCCAAATAAACTTCATTGTGGGGAGGCAGAAATAGATTTCTGAAGATTTCCACAAGATTGGGTGCCAGGAGTGCCCAAAAGTGCCGAGTTGCTCAAAATCGCATCCATCAACCAATTTTTGCCAAGTAAACTGCATTGTGGGGTGGCACAAATAGATTCTTGAAGATTGCCACCAAGATTGGGCACCAGTGGTGCCCAAGAGTGCAGAGTTGCTCAAAATCACATTCATCAACCGATTTTAACCAAATAAACAGCATTGTGGGGTGGAACAAATAGAGATATGATGATTGCCACCAAGATTGGGCATAGGAACCTCCCAAAGTTGGGCACCAGGGGAGCCCAAAAGTGCAAAATTGCTCAAAATCACATTCATCAACTGACTTTTGCCAAATAACTTGCATTGTGGGGTGGTACAAATAGATTCATGAAGTTTTCCACCAAGACTGGGCATCGGACCATCTCAAAAGTGCAGAGTTGCTCAAAATCGCATTCATTAACCAACTTTTGCCAAATAACTTCATTGTGGGGATGGCACAAACAGATTCATGAAGATTGCCACCAAGAATGGGCATCAGACCCTCGCAGAATTGGGCACCAGGGGTGTTAAAAGTGTCAAGTTGCTCAAAATCACATTAATCAAGCAATTTTCACCAAATAAACTGCATTGTGCAATGGCGCAAATGGATTCATGAACACATGTGCGACACCATGTCTACATCAACTCTGACTGGTATATATATGTATATATAAGAGTCATTTAATGACAGACCAGTTACATTGGTCAGAAATGCCTTTCCCTGCTGAATCCTGGCAAATAGAAAATTTGGAAGTCAGCTGCCAATACAAGTGAAGCTACCTCAGGCATGGCTTATCAGAAATGAGTCCATCAAGACATCATCGAAGTAGATTAGGTTCTACTAAGTCAATCGTAGTGACCAGCACCTAGCCCCTCTGTTCAATTCATACCCAGAGGGTGCTAAGTGTTACAAATCTTATCCTCGAAACTTCACACCAACCTTAGAATGATCCCCTTTGGATTTATGCCTTGGGTTCTTCTGTGCACTCCAAACAAACACCAGCTCATTGTATAGAGTTCTGCTTATAAACATGATTCAATTGTACCATACACATGAGAGACATCCTCAACAGCTGGATTATGCCACTCCAACAAAAAAAAAAAAACAATAAAGACTTCACCAATCAAATCCCACCTGCGATACAAAACTACCCATGGCTGTACGAACCTGTAATCACCTCCAACATACAAACTTGCTGATACAGCTGACAAATTACCACTCCTTCTCATACATCCAGTAACCATGAAAATATTGCATGAGCCCAAAAACTGAAATTTCTACCTACATCCGTGAAATGTAAAAACCTCATTTTTATGAAAATATCCTATCCAATTACTTCTGAAGAGAAAGTAGCATGTAGACCGTGGTTTTGACTCAAACCTGAAGTGCCATGGTGGTCATTTTATATTGTTCGTTAACAATACTTATTTTTTTCCCATTGTATGTCTATTGTTTAGGATTTGTTAGGTTTTTGACACAATTACAGATAGCAATGCCACATAGCGTTCCCACCCATTTTGAGCCACTTCATCTGCCAACCCAATGTTTAGGGCCTTTGTTTTCTAACTGTATAGGTCCAATTGTCTGTCTATTGTGTGCAAGGCATGACACGTAGTGTCTTCATGCATCTCAGGCCCCATCGGCCTACATACTGTGTCTCGACTTTGTCTTTTGTTTACAGGACAGGACACATAGCCTTCTCACACATTTTAGGTCATGCCATATTAAGCTTCGGATTTGCCTATTGTCTAGCAAGCAAATATCACGTCTCAAGTGACTTTGCGTATTGTTTATGGCACACTGAGCCCATCTATTTATTTATTTTTTTTATTTATTGGTGTTTAAGGTCACATATTTATGCACAATGGCTAATCATGACCATACTGAGCCCATCTACTGTTACTGCATTGGCGCACAATAATTGCCCGTATCGTTGAATGAGCTTGTGCATGTGTTTCAATGGCTCATTGAGTCAGCTGTAAATTTCCCATGGCTGGTAGCTGTGGGTCATATAGGTCATGCATCGGAAATTGCCTAGTATGAATGCCACATAATAGGCTAGTATCCTAATACTCTGCAATGAATATTTATTTAATGACCGCGACAGTTTTACGAGTGGAGGAAGCCGAAGTACCCAGAGAGAACCACCGAGCAACGACGAGCAGCTGCCAGCTCCACAACATCGTAACTCCGCACTGTAGCACAGGCAGGGTTACATTGGTTGAAGACATGCGCACCATCGACGTGCAGTACGCCTTAGTAGACGGCGTCATCGTGCCCCCACGCGGGCAATGGAGATGAAGTGTCTTGCCCAAGGACACAACGTGGTTGCCGCAGGTGGGATTCGAACTGAGGACCTCTCGGCTTGCAGCCTGCACCTCTACCTACTGAGCCACCGCGCTCCCTCCGCAATGAATAAGTAACAGGATTATTCCCAAGGTCAGGAATGCATGGGGGTATTTTATTGTAAACATTGGTAATGTCCTTATGTGAATACCACATCTAAAGGGCTAGTCTCCATTAACCCGCCAATAAATAAGTCATATTTCAATAATGCTCACACGAGCAGACATGTGTGTGGACTAGCTAACAATAACACTTGTCTTGTAAGTCCCATTTGTCAGTAGCCAATTAATTATTAAAAGATTTCCCGCTTGGGGTAACTGCAGTGTGTCCTTGGGCACGTCACTTCATCCAGACTGCCCACATGGGGGCACAGTGGCACTGTGTACTAAGGCACTCTGCACGTTGATGGTGCAATTGCCTTCAACCAATGCTAACCCTGCTTGCTCGGTGTTAGTACGTTGGGGAGTCTGGCAGTGGTTCTCTCAAGTACTCTGGGTTCCTACACCTGTGTAAACTGTCCAACACGAGGTGACCCTGACTGTCAAAAGTGTTGTTAAACCCCAAAGAATAAATAAATAAATTATTAAAAGATTATTTATCACCCCTGGAATTCCCTTAGTACCCAACACTGAATAAAATATTACATATTATTATTATTTATCACAAGTAACATTATTTTGTGTATATAAAAAGTACCTGTCAAGATTCGAAACATTTTCTATAGTCAATGAAACCAACCCTGTCAATAGACTTACAAAAGTAAAGTAATACTGTGTACCATTAGACAAAGACATTGTCCAGTCAAATAGGTCTCACAGTTAATTGAATGCACCACCAAATGGGATGAAGCACAACGACTTTTCTACTGATATCCAATGCGCTTGTCATGTGGCTGTGCATTCCCAATTGAATTGAAAGGTTCCCAGGTTTAACTCTCTATCAGCATATATATTATCATTTGGCGATGCATTCCCTTTCACACACGACACTTTTAGCACCCTTTTCCCCCAACTCAAAAAAACACATTTTACCAACGCAAGATCTTTACAGTGGGAGCATGTGTACTGAACAAACAGTCACAGGAAAATATGCAGTCAGTAGAATGCAGTAGCCCCTAACCTCTGCTCCCCCCCCCCCCCCCACCTTACCTTACTGTATTTTAATCAATTTGAGTTTGAGACGGAAATACTAAACATGCATCCTAGACTGATATTAAATGAAACTACGAAAAGATTCGGCATTCCAAATTTGTGTCTCTATCTCCCAAGTAACATATATTTTCTGTTAATCTACCCTTTTATTATAAAAAAGCTCCAGATGGTCTTGTAATATCTTGGCATTATTAAGTTGGTTTACTAGTTGTTTGATCACTTCCAGAAAAATGTTGAAGAAAAGCACCAACAGAATGCTGTGGGTGCAAAGTGACATGATATATTTTCGTGGGAATCATGTTGCATCATTTCGAGTAGAATTATGGTGCAGCATATGATATCCAGCCAGACTTATTGTGGTTCTCTGTGGTTGCCACCATCTTTATGAAACCCTAGTTAAATCTTTCTGCTGATCCATTTCCCATTGATTTATAGGGTATTGTACGTGTTTCCTGAGCCCGAGTATTCTTTTTCATATATAGTTCATTTTAAAAAACGTTCTTCAAACTTCCAATACCCAAAACTGTAAAATGCAATAAAAATTCTCACTTAGAGCCTTGGTTGTGGTAAAAACAGTCTGGTAACAACATGGAATCTACTGTCCATCCCAAGAGAAAATGTCACCAAAATTTCACTGAAATTTCAGTAAAATTTCAGTAAATTTTGGTGAAAAGGTGAAATTTTGGCGGTATGTCACAATTTTGATGAAATTCAGTGAAATTTCACAGAAATTTCATGAAATGTTTTCAAAATTTCACTGAAATCTTTTTTTAAAATTTTAGTGAAATTTTGCCCTACACATTTCAGTAAAATTTCTGCAAAAATTTTTTTCAGATATTCATGAAATCTGAATGGATATAATTAATAAATAATTCTTACTAAAAATGCAGTGTGTTATAAAACAAACCAACCTGACATTTATCTATGTATGGCTGCAGGAGCGGGTCTGAAAATAAGCAGTCTGACATTTACAGAATGAGGTTCCCAGAGGGTGAATTTGGTGATGCTATCCCATACAATGGGCCAATGTACCCTCTGGGTACCTCTTTCTGTTTAGATTTGAGACCATGATTCAGATTGAGGTTCACAGAGGGTAAATTTAGTGATGCTACCCTGCTGTGCAGGGTAGCATCACTACATTCACCCTCTGGGGACCTAATTTTGCAGATGACAGTCTGCTTATTTTCTGGCTTGTGCAGGAGTGAATAAAATTCCTCATCATAGATCAATTAGAAATGTGTTATGATTGGATTAATTAATTGTAATTGCATTTCCAGTGTAACAAGATATTTTTGTAAACAGACTTTTTCTTTTTGGGTTTGCGTAGGGAGCGCAAATATTAAGCCAGGCACTCAATTTGAACAAACCTGAATCTCCCCCCTCCCTCCCTCGAGATATTGTATACCAAATATGAAAGCATTAATTTTGACTCTTGGATCTGAAAAAGATTGTTAAAGATTATTCCCCATATTTCCTAAGTTAAAATTCATCTCAAATATGAACCAAGGAGCTTAATTTTATCAAGACTTTATAATTTTACAACAGAAATAATCTCATTATTGACCTGGACATGTATTCATACCTAATAATGTAACTCACCAAATATTTAATTTCTTTAATTCCAACTGAAGATATCTCCTAAAGACCTGCAGTTTTGGTAAATTCAAAGTTGACAAGGGCTATAACTCTGGAAAAATTATTTGAATCAAAACTTCCTTTCAGTATGCACATGTACACATCACACTCGTACTGCACACCAATTGTCGTAAAAAAGCTAACTAAAAATGCAGGAGTTAAGTGGACAAGCATTTGTGACAGAAATTTCACTATTTCCAAGGGCCATTATAAACAAGCAAAATTTGTTGCATCAAACATTCTTGACCAAGGTTCGTAACCACACAAAAATCATCGCATCGAAAATTCCTGACCACATGTATAACTACACTTGAGACTGATACTTTAGACCAAGTTTCGTAAAACTCCAATAAAAAATGTTAGAGGAGTAGAGGCTTAGCCTTTGTGATGAAAATTTGCTATTTCCAAGGAACGTAACCACACATAAATCATCGCATTGGAAATTCCTGACCACATGCACATCTCCACTTGATACTGATACTTCAGACCAAGTTTCATAAAAATCCAACAAAAAAATGCAGGAGTTAAGCAGACAAGCCTTTGTGATGGCAATTGTGCTATTTCCAAGGGCCATAACCATGCAAAATTCATCGCATCAAAAATTCCTGACCACATGCACATCTACACTTGATAATAACACCTCAGACCAAGTTTCATAAAAATCCACTGAAAAAACGGACAGACAAGGGGCCTTAATCGCTCACCTGACAAAGTGGTTGAAAGAAGTATTTGGGGGCCACATTCAGTTACAGAGCCCAAATATTAAAAGAGCTAGGGACTCAAATTTAACAAACTTGAAAATGATCCTCCATGAGATGATAGAAACTAAACATGAAAGAATTGTAACTGGTGGATCTGAAGAGGAAAGTTTTTAAAGAAATATCCTCACATTGCACTAAACTCCAATAGAGAGCCAAAATATGAATCCACACCCTGATTTGAACAAACTTGAATCTTACCAACCTAGAGATGTTGTAAACGAAATATGAAAGGATTCTGACTGGAGGATCTGAAGAAGATTTTAAAAAAAAAGAGGCCCCAGGGGGCTTTAGGGCACTCACCTGACTTGGTAGTCTAAATATCAAACCAGGGACTTGACTTGAATAAGCTGCATACGCCCTTCCTAAGAAAAGCATATACCAACTAGATGAAGCGATTGTGCCAACACAATACACAGGATTTTCCTTCTATTTTCAGTTCCTGCACTTTTACCTCCCAAAAATGAGATAAACACATAAAAAACAGATTTTTTTTATTTTTGTTCAGAAAAAGTCCCAAACAAAATATGTTCAGACTAAAGTTTTTTTTTCTTCTTCTTAAAATTAACCAAAATGCATAAAAAAAACAAAAAACTAATTTTTGGATTTTGGTCCAAAATTTCGAAGTCCCACCCAGACCCAAAATTTTCAGTGTAAAAAAAAAAAATTTTTTTTTGTCTTAAAATTGACCACAATGCATAAAAACAAAAAAACTAATTTCCAGATTTTGGTCCATAATTTTCTAAGTCCGACCAGGACCCCAAACTTTCAGTGTAAAAAAAATAATTTTTTTTGTCTTAAAATTGACCAAAATGCATAAAAAAAAACAAAAAAACTAATTTCCAGATTTTGGTCCAAAATTTCTAAGTCCGGACTGGGACCCCAAATTTTCAGCCTAAATATGAACACAGAGATTTGGCTTGCACAAACTTGAATTTCACCTCCCTAAGCATATTGCATACCAAATATCAAAAGATTCCTATTGGTAGATCTGAAGAAGAAGATTTTTGAAGAATGTTCCTCATACTGCACTAATTTAAACATTTGGGCTCCCATAGGACCCAGGGAATTGATTTCAATAAATATGTGAAACAATCATCCAAAGATGTTATATGTGAAATTTGAAAGCTTTTGGAGCAGTGGTTTGGGTGAAAAGTAGTCTTAAATGTTTTTCCCATTACCAACAGTGTTAAAAAACGCTGACTCAGCACTTTTTCAAAGTCCCAAAAGTACCCCATGATAAAACCCGATAGCAATTTTTTTTACCATTCCCTTCTGTTGGTCCTTATAAGGAAGCTTCACACCAAATAAGAATTCTCAGTGCCATGTAGTTTTGGAGATATGAGCGTTTTAATTTTTTTCTATTTTTTGCTCCTGCGGTTCCCACAGGGCGATGGGAAAAAAAATTTGGGCATAAATTACTTATGACCCAATAAGCCCTCATATCAAATTTGGTTCAAATCTGCCTCTCTGTATGGAAAATAGAAATTTTGGGCTTGGCGAAAATTCTTGCCCCTCTCAGAACAAAGGCAAATATTGTCATTCAATCAACTCTTGAACAAACTTGAGTCTACACCTAAAATGGAAGCTGCATACCAAATATCAAGTCTCTGCTACGGCAGGTTTATGAGAAGAAGATTTTTTAAAATTTTGTGCATTTTAGCCCCACCCCCTTCCTCAATATAAGCAGAAACCCAATTTGAAAAAAAACACCAAATGCCCCTATATAACCGCTACTCATGTGAATTTTCATTGAACTGCAGCCAGTGGCTTGGGAGAAAATGACCCAAACACCACCTTCACGACGTAAGACGGATGACGGACAAAAAGTGCTCAGAAAAGCTCACCCTGACTTTCAGTCAGGTGAGCTAAAAAATTCCTCTCATACTGGACTAAGTTAAAATTCAGGTCCCCATGGGTAGCCCAAATTAACAAGAGGCCCCAAGGGGCCTGAGGGCACTCACCTGACATGGTAGCCTAAATATCAACCCAGAGAATTGATTTCAACAAGTTGCATCTGCTCCTCCTAAGAAAAGCTTATACCAAATATCCGAAGATTCTGACCAATGGATCTAAAAAAAAAAAGATTTTTAAAGAATATTCCTCATATTGAACTAAGTTATAATTTGGGTTCCCACAGGGAGCCCATATATGAACCCAGGGACTTGGCTTTAACAAACTTGAATCTCACCCCCCTAAGGCTGCAGCACACCAAATATCAAAACATTCCGACTGCTGGATCTGAAGAAGAAGATTTTTAAAGAAAATTCCTCATTTTGAACTAAGTTACAATTCAAGCTCCCACAGTGAGTCCAAATATGGACCTAGGGACATGGCTTGAACAAACTTGAATCTCACCCCCCAATGATGCTGCATATCAAATATCAAAACATTCCAACTGCTGGATCTGAAGAATATTTTTAAAGAAAATTCCTCATTTTGAACTAAGTTATAAATCAGGCTACCACAGTGAGCCCAAATATGAACCCAGGGACTTGGCATAAACAAACTTGAATCTCACCCCCCAAGCATGGTGCATACCCAATATCAAAAGATTCTTCCTGCTGGATCATGAGAAGAAGATTTTCAAAGAAATTTGCCTGAAATGCACTAAGTTCGAATTCAAGCTTCTACAGTGAGCCCAAATATGAATCTAGGGAGCCGATTTGAACAAACTTCAAGCAGATCCACCCCACAATGTTGCATACCAAATATCAAAAGATTCTGCCTGCTGAATCTGGACAACAAGATTTTTTAAGAAATTTGCCTGAAATGCACTAAGTTTGAATTCAGGCTTCTATAGTGAGCCCAAATATGAATCCAGGGAGCCGATTTGAACAAACTTCAATCAGATCCACCCCACAATGTTGCATACCAAATATCAAAAGATTCTGCCTGCTGAATCTGGACAACAAGATTTTTTAAGAAATTTGCCTGAAATGCACGAAGTTTGAATTCGAGCTTCTATAGTGAGCACAAATATGCATCCAGGGGGCCGATTTGAACAAACTTGAATCAGATCCACCCCACAATGTTGCATATCAAATATCAAAAGATTCTGCCTGCTGAATCTGGAGAAGAAGATTTTTTAAGAAATTTGCCTGAAATGCACTAAGTTTGAATTCGGGCTTCTATAGTGAGCCCAAATATGAATCCAGGGAGCTGATTTGAACAAACTTCAATCAGATCCACCCCACAATGTTGCATACCAAATATCAAAAGATTCTGCCTGCTGAATCTGGAAAAGAAGATTTTTTAAGAAATTTGCCTGAAATGCACTAAGTTTGAATTCAGGCTTCTATAGTGAGCCCAATATGAATCCAGGGAGCCGATTTGAACAAACTTCAATCAGATCCACCCCACAATGTTGCATACCAAATATCAAAAGATTCTGCCTGCTGAATCTGGACAACAAGATTTTTTAAGAAATTTGCCTGAAATGCACGAAGTTCGAATTCGAGCTTCTATAGTGAGCCCAAATATGCATCCAGGAGGCCAATTTGAACAAACTTGAATCAGATCCACCCCACAATGTTGCATACCAAATATCAAAAGAATCTGCTGGATCATGAGAAGAAGATTTTCAAAGAAATTTGCCTGAAATGCACTAAGTTCGAATTCAAGCTTCTACAGTGAGCCCAAATATGAATCCAGGGAGCCGATTTGAACAAACTTCAATCAGATCCACCCCACAATGTTGCATACCAAATATCCAAAGATTCTGCCTGCTGAATCTGGAGAAGAAGATTTTTTTAAGAAATTTGCCTGAAATGCACTAAGTTTGAATTCGGGCTTCTATAGTGAGCCCAAATATGAATCCAGGGAGCCGATTTGAACAAACTTCAATCAGATCAACCCCACAATGTTGCATACCAAATATCAAAAGATTCTGCCTGCTGAATCTGGACAACAAGATTTTTTAAGAAATTTCTCTGAAATGCACGAAGTTCGAATTCAAGCTTCTATAGTGAGCCCAAATATGGATCCAGGGGGCCGATTTGAAAAAAACTTCAATCAGATCCACCCCACAATGTTGCATACCAAATATCAAAAGATTCTGCCTGCTGGATCTGGAGAAGAAGATTTTTTAAGAAATTTGCCTGAAATGCACTAAGTTCGAATTCGGGCTTCTATAGTGAGCCCAAATATGCATCCAGGGGGCCAATTTGAACAAACTTGAATCAGATCTACCCCACAATGTTGCATACCAAATATCAAAAGATTCTGCCTGCTGGATCTGGAGAAGAAGATTTTTTAAGAAATTTGCCTGAAATGCACTAAGTTCGAATTTGGGCTCCTATACTGAGCCCAAATATGAACCCAGGGGGCCAATTTGTACAAACTTGAATCAGATCCAGCCCACAATGTTGCATACCAAATATTAAAAGATTCTGCCTGCTGGATCTGGAGAAGATTTTTCAAGAAATTTGCCTGAAATGCACTTCTATAGTGAGCCCAAATATGAACCCAGGGAGCCAATTTGAACAAACTTGAACCTGACCCCCCTAGAGATGATCTATACCAAATAAGAAAGAATTCTGCCTGGTGGATCTGAAGAAGAAGATTTTTTTTTTTTAAATTTGGAAAGAAATTCATGGGTGCTATCAGAGTTATGCCCCTTGTGGTGCCCCCTGTGGGTGCAGCAAGTTTATTTGTACAAGTCTGAATTGACATATGGTAGGGAACATGCACACCAAATTTGGTTCAATTTGATCCAGTAGTTTGGGAGGAGTAGTCGTTAATGTAAAGTTCACGACGAACGACAACGGACAGCAAGTGATAAGTTAAGCTCCCTTCGGTGAGCTAAAAAATCAAAATGCCCCTATATAACCACTACTTACATGAAATTTAATTCAAATGTGGCCAGTGGTTTAGGAGAAAGACGCTCAAACACCACCTTCACGACGGAAAACTGACGAAGAGTGATAAGAAAAGCTCACTCTGACTTTCAGTCAGGTGAGCTAATAACCCAAGGGCCTGATTTCAACAACTTTGAATCTGACTCCCCTATGGATGTTGTATACCAAATATGAAAGGATTCTGACTGGTGGATCTGAAGAAGATTTTTAAAGAAATTTCCTCATATTTCACTAAGTTAAAATTTGGGCTCCTACAGGGAGTCTGCAGAAAAATTCTGCAGAAAAATTCCAAACACTAGGCCGTGGTGGGTGGGTACCCCGAGGCTGGAAAAAACATGTAAAGTAGACAATTTGCAAATTTTTTCCTCCAGCCAAAAAAACACATTTTTGCAATAGATTGAGCTTACAAAACCATTTTAGCATGTATCTGGATGCATTCTAGCCCATTTAGAATGATAAATTTGGTTTTTGGGGGGTTGAGATCTTGAATAATCAAAATTTATCTTGGATACAACCTGACCGGCATCTTGCAGATGATGATTGATTACCAATTTTGCTGCGGGTCCCTCTCTTTGTTTATGAATGATCATTCCATTTGGGTCAGTTGATATGTACTGACTGCACATGTTTTACAGGATGTATGGCCCACAAAGCTCAAAATCAATGTTTGGCTGTCTGGTAACCTAAGGCAACCAATAAACCCAATATTAGGTCAATCAAGGCACAAATAAGCTTCATGACTCTGACACTGCGTGACTGAGTGAAAACCGGTACTTCACCATGGGTGGATTTAGATGGGGGTGCACCCGGCGCGCGCCCCCTCTATTGCCCAAACCAAAATCCGTTCAAACGAAGATCATTGATATGTGAAATACCAGTTTCAATCTTTTTGAAATTCATATTAGGCAAACAAGCGGTGCCCCTTCTTAGCTAAATTCTGAGTCCACCATTGGTAGTTGATGTCACAGTCTCCAGAAGTGCTGAAGTGAATATATAAATACCCCAAACAACCCAACCCCCCCCGCAATTCGAATGATCGCCATGTACCGTCGAATAGCCACGGAAAGTGTGAAGTTGATTTATCATTTTCCAATTTTTTCTCCCTCCGTTTCGCAGATGAGTTAGTGCCCCCCTCCCCCCCAGAACTTGCAACTGAGTGTCAAACTGTCATTGGATGGCGCCCCCTCTATTTCAAAATCCTGGATCCGCCCCTGTTCAGTTCATATTAGTACCAGTGTTCATACTGTGGTTTGATCATTCAACCTGGTTGATTCAACTTGGTTCATTTCAACATGAGTGCATGTCACTTAACTCACTTGTATGTTCTCATAAAGCTGAGGAGCATCATCATGGGGGCCTAGCAGTAGCACGAATTTAGGGATGCCCACTTCCTACCAAAAAAAAACATAACAAATTTTTCATTAAAAGACATCTGTTCTTAATGTGGAACACTATTTTGATACCTTTTTCTGAGGACAAGTTACATATAATGTGTTTGTTGTTTTCTCATCACTGGAGACAAAATTGTGACTCTAAACATAACTCTGAAACTTCCAATTTTGTTCTAATGGAGTTAATTCCCTTGAATAAGACTGTTAAAAAATGTGGAAGCAAGTTGAAAGTATGAAATGGAACAAATATGACTGAAATCCTGACTATCCATAACAGTTTTTGTGGAATTGGGGGTGGGTCCCTGAACTGTCGGTGGAAAAAATATGCAAGGGGGGGGGGGGGGGGGGGGTGGGTGTGTATCCCTTAGGGGTGGAAAATTTTTTTTCGAGCCTAGTGTCTGCAAATTTTTTCCTGCCCCCCCCCCCCCCCCCCCCTGAATTATCAGAAAATTTTCCTCATATTGCACTCAGTTAACATTTGGGCTCCAATAGGGAGCCCAAATATCAATCCAGGGTTCCGATTTCAACAAGCTTGAATCTCACCCCTCCAGAGATGTTGTATACCAAATATCAGAAGATTCTAATTGATGATTCTGGAGAAGAAGGTTTTTGAAGAAATTCCTTCATATTGCACGAAGTTAAAATTCAGACTCCAATAGAGAGCCCAAATATCAACCCAAGGACCAGGTTTGAACAAACTTGAATTTGACCTGCCTGGAGATGTTGTATACCAAATAGGAACGCATTCTGACTGCATGGTCTAAAGAAGATTTTTAAAAACAAATTCCTCATATTGCACTTAGTTCATATTTGGGGTCCCATATGGAGCCCAAATATTTGCAGATAACTGATTTGAACAAATCTGAAACTGACCTACCTTGAGATGTTGTATACCAAATATGAAAGGATTCTGATTGGTGAATGCGAAGAAGAAGATTTTTAAAGAAATTCCCTCATATTACACTAAGTTAAAATTCAGGCTCCCTTAGGGAAGCCAAAAATTAACCCAGGGACTTGATTTGAACAAACTAGAATCTGATCCCCCCTCAAGATGTTGTATACCAACCATGAAAGGATTCTGACTGGTGGATCTGAAGAAGATGATTTTTAAAGAAATTTCCTCAAATTGCACCAAGTTAAACTTTGGGCTCCAATAGAGAGCTCAAATACTAACTCAGCAGGGGGGGGGGGGGGGACAAACTTGAATCTGACCCCCCTAGAGGTGTTGTATACCTAATATGAAAGGATTCTGACTGGTGGATCTGAAGGAGAAGATTTTTAAAGAAATATTAACCCAGGGACTGGATTTTAACAAACTTGAATCTTATCCCTCCTGGTGATGTTATATACCAAATATCAGAAGATTCTAATTGATGGTTCAGGAGAAGTTGATTTTTTAATTTTGGAAAACAATTTTTGGGTGCTGTCAGAATAATACCCCTTGTGGTGCCCCCTGTGGACGTGGCAACTTTATTTGAACAACCTTGAATTGACATATAAGGAACATGCATGCGTACCAAATTTGGTTAAATTTGGTCCTGGGTTTACTGATGAGAAGTCGATAATGTAAAGTTCACACCAGGCGGACGGACGGATGGACAGAAAGTGATCACTTAAGCTCCCCCTAACTTTCAGTCAGGTGAGCTTATAAACTTGTATCTCACCCCCCCCCTCTCCCCGTCGACGCCTACGCCACTCTTTGTAAAATGTGAATACATCAAAAGACTTGCCACCCCAAAAAACAGTGCCTATAGGGAATCGTCTTTTTAAGCCACACTTCCTACCAACTAAGATAGTGAATGCATGCCTGGGTGTAATGGGGGTGTGGTGGGGTGGAGTGGACAAGGGATCTAGGCCCTGCAACATTTTCGCACCACACATACTCCTCCCCCCTCTCCCCCACAACTCCAAGAAATGGGCAAATGCAAGCATTGCATAACAGAGTGACGGTAAACGAAAAAACACAATAATTCAGCTTTTTGCGTATTTGTGCCTCGCAACAGAATTTTCTTGTTACCGGCACTCTTGAAAAAAAACGTTATGTGGCAGCACCACCAACACGTGAAAGTCTCGAAGCAGTCTGGTGGTTTTTCAAAGACTGATCCCTACAGACCACATTTCAACATATGCATTCCAAGAACTCTTGATAATTTTGTTTGACAACACAGTGATTTATTTGAACCACTATGACTGACAAATAATGAGAAATACTCAAGAAAAATAGGCCACCGGAAAGTTACGTCACCTGCAGACTGCACGTGCTGTGTGACAAATTCGAAAACAGAAAGCCGACATATTGCTTCTGAAAGTATATCAATGAATTTGCTTAAACCAAACAAAAAATAAACGTACTGTTATTCCTTCTGTATGGTATCGGCATATCACTGATTATTTACAAATGCACAGGTGCAAAAAATCCCGATCTTCACATTGTTAATTGCATCTCCCAAACGAACTTTGACTGGCGCGCGATATTCGAAGTAAGTTCTTTTTCCCCAATGACAATGTGGTTAACGGCCGTTTCGTCCCATAGGCAGTTCGTACAGAAATCAAAACCGGACGTTTTGTGCGAGATATGCTTGTTTTAATTCCAAGTTGAAATTTCTCATCCAGAATGGTTTTATTTCAATTATTAAGACTGGTATGTTTGTTACTATTTATTTTAGTAAAATTATGTTAAATGAGATGGGGACTCGTACTCAACTCTGCCTCTGGGAAATTCATTTTGTGACAATGTGTCTCTTAACATTTTTCAAGAGATCTTTCCTCTTTTGATGAATCCTAGTCAAAACATTCCCAAACCAACACGTCCCCAAATAGTTGGTCAAAACGTCCCCAGTACAGTAGTTGGTCAAAACGTCCCCTTTGTTGTTTCTTGGCTGGGGCCACTGAAATAACTTGCAATGTTATTTTAAAACAATTTATTGTTTTACAAAACATTAATTAGAAATAACCCTGCTTCTGTCAGGCCAATGTTTATGCATGTCACCCCTAACTTAGTGTGTGCCTTATGAATAGAAAACACTTATCAATACCTGGGAATGGAAGTTCGAATCCCAGAGTTAATTCTGTGACATGCCTCCTTTCAAAAGTGTTGGGATACTGATGCAGATGCCAAAGGCAGGCAAAAGCACTGATGGGGTGGGACGCAAGTCATGGTCAATGATAGGGGTGGGGGTGCCTCCACCCCCCCCCAATTTTTTTTTAAAATCAGTTATGAATGGAGACTTCTGGCAGCTTTTGATATTAAAAAAATTGCATTTTTTGCCGTCATTTTTAGCAGCATGTTTCAAATTCTCAATAATAACTTATAAGGCCTAAAAAAGATATATGTTTGTTTCCGCTAATGGAATGAAAAAAATTATGGTTGGTAGGTCGAAAAAACATTTTATTTTTTTTTTTTTTTTCTTCAGAATGCAGTTCCCTTAACTCAGTTTATAACTTTTTCAACTTAAAGTAGGCCTCTGTGTAGTTCTGTGTGGTTTTATGGTATACTGACTATAATCAGTAAAATTTTCACTACCGTCACCGATACTGGCGAATTAAATCATAATCGGTACCTGAAAAAGTTGGTTTTATCCCGGTGAGGTGGTATACAAATTTCAACTTGCTTTAAATTAATGTCACGGTTCACAAGAAGTAATTTTACTTCACTAGTGTGGATTAATGTTGGTTTAAATTTGGGTCTCTTCCCTTTCTACCACCCCCTCTGCCCTGGCAGACCATGAAATCTTTATTACTTTTCTACATCAACTGTTCAAGTGTTTTGTCTCAACAGTGACCATTATTACGCAAGTGAATGAATATTGTTTAATCTAACAGTGCTGGAAATGAACAAAACTGACAAGTGCAGTTTTATGCTCTTCGAAATCAGAGGCGAGAGTAAATTGCACCCGTAAAATGCTTCTGTATGAATTTTCAAGGGAATACTGTCACCAAAGACCAGAAACCTTAACCCTTTGAACCCGATCAGCCGCTTTTCCAGACAGGAACATGATATCTCATAATGGCATTAAATAGGATGGCTGTTCAGAAAATGTGTGGGGTGGACTGCACATTGAAAATATTGATTGGTCTACCCCAAAAAATGAATATGGACTCGTCTAATTGCTGCCATTGAACTGGCATGGCAGGTACCACTAGTGTTCAAAGGGTTAAATGTATAAGGAATTGCTGAATTACGAAAGTAACTTGCCACTGGCCACAATGTGCTGCTTTCTCAAAACAACACATCTGTATGCCCTCACAGTATATTAGTGCTCCACAATATTTTTCAATGAGTGCATTTTTAGCTCCCGTAAAATAGAAACCACGGGTGTTGACGGGAGCAATTGCACTCGCACCTGTCTCATTTCCAGGACTGATCTAATTTGAAACAAACACATGGACTGTATTCCAGTAAGCATGCGTAGTTAATCACATTATTACATTTCAACCAATGGCATGCCTGCTATTTAAAACCTGGAAATTTTTCTTTTGAAATACCAAGGGATTCCCTGTAAATTTACACTTGTACTTGAAATAAATTGCCTTTTTAAGTGATTGTGATAATGGACTGTTTAAGTAACATCGTATTTATCTTTGCTAAGAAAGCACAAATGACTTGCTTTTGTTTATTTAAAGACAATAAAGTTCCCTGCTTTGGTCTTGTATGAAACACTTTTGAGTTTTGAGCACACCATTTTGAAGGCATGATGCTATCGTGACGTCAGGGTGTGCAAAAAGCCAATCACTTTAAAGTGCTGAGGTGTGCTTATTTTAACACTTCTTGACCTCATGTCGTGATAAAGTGAGGCATGGGATCTCACAATTCAGGATAAGAGGACAGCTGAATATTATATTATGAAGAAGTTCCCTGGCTCGATAGGCTTTTATATAAAATAGGGTTTCTTTTTTATAAAATCTTAATTTTTTGAAGATCAATATGTGTGGCGCGATTTAGAAAGTGGCAAAAATCCCACCGTTTTTTTTTTCACGTATTTTTTGCGATTTCAATAAAATGCTTAGACTCCGCAGTTTGAAATAGGGTCGGTCGGGTGAGCGGAAACAAAAGTATCATTTTTTTTAGGCCTAAAGTGATTACTTCAAGAATCACGCAGTCAAAAATTACAATCGTTGGTTAAGTGCAGAGCTCCATTCACGATACAGCCCCCTTCTTAACCATCAGCACAGTTGTCAGAAACTAGGGGATGGGATGGGGGGAGGGGGGGGGGGGGCTAGTCCAAATGTGGCCTGAAAGCCCGTATTTCAAATTTTGTTTGGTACTGGGGGAGGGGGCAGGCCTGATTGTAAATAAGGCCTATTATCATCAAGATATGGAATGCATTGTTTGGCATTTCTCCATAAATAATTACAAAATAATTCTAGCATATGGCCTACTGTCGCTTACACATACAGATATTAGCAGCACAATACTCTACCTTAGAGGCTGATGGGCGACTCCCAGCTTTTAATCTTCTTTCTTAATCTTTCTTCTTTCTTTCTATATTTTAGAATGTCTGTATGTATGTCTGTCTGTCCGCTATAGAAAAGAATATGGGAACACCCCAAGTATCCAAAATGGGTCTACTAGGAGTACTTTTTTATGGTGGAGGTCTTCGTCAGGTTTAAAAAAGTGTGTTGGGTGGGGGTGTGGGGGGCACCAAAAGTTAAGACCAAAATTATTTTTGGCCGATATATGTCTTCAAAGGGGTCTACTAGGGATAAGATTTTATCAGGAATCTAATGGTGAGGTTTAAAAAAGTGTGTGGGGTGGGGGTGTAGAGGGGCACCAAAAGTTAAGACCCAAATTTTTTTTTACCGATATATGTCTTCAAAGGGGTCTACTAAGGGTATTTTTTACCAGGAATATAATGGTGAGGTTTAAAAAAGTGCCGAGTGAGGGTGTAGAGAGGCACCAACAGTTGTGACCAAAATGACCAAAGTTATGACCAAAATTTCTCACCGATATAGATCTTCAAAGGGGTCTACTAGGGCTAATTTTAATACTCTGCTAAGCCTGAGCAATGCTGGGTAACCCTGCTAGTAACACATATTGGTGTGATTTTTCCTCTTTTTTTTTTATTAGCTCACCGAAGGGAGCTAAACTTATCACTTGCCGTCCAGGTCGGGAACATTTTTCAAACAACTTCTCTAAAACCGCTAGGTCGATTCGTTCGAAACTTGGTATGGATGTTCATTACCATATGTCAATTTCAGTTTGTTCAAATGAAATGGACACGCCCATTTGGGGCTCCATAGGGGGCATAACTCTTATAGCACCCTATGTATATTAGAGAAATTACTAAAAAATCTTTTTCTCCAGCACAAGTGGGCAGAATCATTTGATATTTGGTATACTGCATTATGGGGTGGATCTGATTCAAGTGTGTTCAAATCGGCCCCCTGGATTCATATTTGGGCTCACTATAGAAGCCCGAATTCGAACTTCGTGCATTTCAGGAAAATTTCTTTAAAAATCTTCTTCTCCAGATCCAGCAGGCAGAATCTTTTGATATTTGGTATGCAACATTGTGTGGTGGATCTGATTCAAGTTTGTTCAAATTGGCCCCCTGGGTTCATATTTGGGCTCAGTATAAGAGCCCGAATTTAAACTTAGTGCATTTCAAGCAAATTTCTTTAAAAATCTTCTTCTCAAGATCCAGCAGGTAGAATCTTTTGATATTGGGTATGCAGCATGCATGGGAGGGGGGGGGGGAGATGCAAGTTTGTCCAAGCTAAGTCCCTGGGTTCATATTTGGGCTCACTGTGGGATCCCAAATTATAGATTAGTTCAAAATGAGGAATTTTTAAAAAAATCTTCTTCAGATCCAACAGTCCGAATGTTTTGATATTTGGTATGCAACATCCTCAGGGGGGTGAGATTCAAGTTTGTTCAAGCCATGTTCCTAGGTCCATATTTGGGCTCACTGTGGGAGCTCGAATTGTAACTTAGTTCAAAATGAGGACTTTTCTTAAAAAATCTTCTTCCTCTTCAGATTCAGCAGTCGGAATGTTTTGATATTTGGTGTGCAGCATCTTTGGAGGGGGGGGGGGGGGATTCAAGTTTGTTAAAGCCAAGTCCCTGGGTTCCTATTTGGGCTCACTGTGATATCCCAAATTATAACTTCGTTCAATATGAGGAATTTTTCTTTAAAAATCTTTTTCCGATTCAGTAGTACCGGTAAGATTGTTTTGATATTTGGCTTGCAGCATCCTTAGGGGGTGAGATTCAAGTTTGTTCAAGCCAAGTCCATGGTTTCATATTTGGGCTCACAGTGGAAGCCCGAATGATAACTTAGTTCAAAATGAGGAATTTTCTTTAAATAAATATCTTCAGATCCAGCAGTCAGAATGCTTTTGATATTTGGTATGCAGCATCCTAAGGGAGGTAAGATTCAAGGGATTCAAGTTTGTTAAAGCCAAGTCCCTGGGGTCCTATTTGGGCTCACTGTGATATCCCAAATTATAACTTCGTTCAATATGAGGAATTTTTCTTTAAAAATCTTTTTCCGATTCAGTAGTAAGATTGTTTTGATATTTGGCTTGCAGCATCCTTAGGGGGTGAGATTCAAGTTTGTTCAAGCCATGTCTCTAGATCCATATTTGGGCTCATTGTGGGGACTCGAATTGTAACTTAGTTCAAAATGAGGAATTTTCTTAAAAAATCTTCTTCAGATCCAGCAGTCAGAATGTTTTGATATTTGGAGTGCAGCATCCTTAAGGGGGGGGGGGGGGGGGGGGGGATTCAAGTTTGTTAAAGCCAAGTCCTTGGGTTGATATTTGGGCTCCCTGTTGGAGCCTGAATTATAACTTAGTTCAATATGAGGAATATTCTTTAAAAATCTTCTTTTTTTTAGATCCACTGGACAGAATCTTTGGATATTTTGTATAAGCTTTTCTCAGATGCAACTTGTTGAAATCAATTCCCTGGGTTGATATTTCATCTACATTGTCAGGTGAGTGCCCTCAGGCCCCCTGGGGCCTCTTGTTTAAAAATCTTCTCATGAAGCAGTGGGTACAATGACTTGATATTTGATATGGACCTTCCTTTTGAGGTGTAGAATCAAGTTTGTTCAAACGAAAAGGTTGTGGAGCAAATTTTGCCTTTGCCCTTTGTAATGGGAAGTGTAAAATTTTTGGCCCCACCCCAAATTTCTATTTTCTGAACCGATGGTCCAACTTGTATCAAATTTGGCATGTAGTATTATTGGGTCATAAGTACTTGACTCCGGGCCAAAAAAATGTTCTCCGTCTCTGTGGGAACCCCAGGAGTTAAAAATAGAAAGATTTTCAGTTGCCCATATTTCCCAAACCACACGGAACAGAGAAAAATATTATTTGGTATGAAGTATCCTCAGGACCAGTAGAATTGAACAGTGAAAAAAAAATTGCCATTGGTCATCAGGGTGTTCTGTAGGGGGTTGGGAGGAGGGGGTGGGGGGTTTGTAGTGAGCATCAAAAATATTTTGAGTCGGCGTATTTGTAAATTTAAAAAAAAAAATTCCTCTAGAACCAATGGTCAGAATCTTTTGATATTTGGTATACAGCATCCATAGGGGTGGAGTTTTTTTATACAAGTTTTTTTAAAATGAAGCGCCTTGGTTCATATTTGGGCTCAATACAGGAGCCCAGATTTTGAACTTATAGCAATATGGGGAATAATCTTTAAAAACTTTGTTCAAATCGAGTGCCTGGGTTAATATTTGGGCTCCCTATGGGAGCCCAAATTTTGACTTAGTTCAATATGAGGAAGTTTGTTTTAAAATCTTCAGATCGACCAGTCAGAATGCTCTCATATTTAATGTACACAACATCTATAGGAGAGTCAGATTCAAGTTTGAGTGCCTGGGTTAATATTTGGGCTCCCCATGGGAACCAAAATTTTAACTTAGTCTTAGTGCAATATGAGGGAATTTCTTCAAATATCATCTTCAGATTCACCAGTAAGAATCCTTTCATATTTGGCTTAGACCATCTCTAGGGGAGTTAGATTCAAGTTTGTTCAAATTGGATCCCAGGATTAATATTTGGGCTCCTTATGGTAGTCCAGATTTTAATGTAATTCAGTATGAGGAAATTTCTTTAAAAATCTTCTTCAGATCCACCAGTCAGAATGCTTTCATATTTGGTATACAACATATATACTGGGGTGAGATTAATGTTTGTTCAAATGGAGTGCCTGGATTAATATTTGGGCTCCCTATGGGGTAGCTATGGTAGCTGAAGAATTAAAAAAAAATTATTAAGTACCTTCTAGAGGTGTGTAACTAAGACTAATCCACATATGTTGTATCAAGGAGCTCCATAGGGGAACTCCACTTTTTACGTTTTGATTAACTGAAGAAAAGGCTTGACGCTTGGACTATTTTAGTCACTCTTAAGAAGCTCAAGGGTTGAAAATGGATCCTGTGGAGGTTGATTGTTTAATGTAGATTCATTCTTGGACTCTTGTTTATTTCAGGTTCTGTTCAAACTGAGCACCTCAGGCCCTGTGGGGCCTCTTGTTAGTTCACCTGACTGAAAGTCAGGATGAGCTTATAGTGATCACTCACCACCCGTCGTCTGTGAACATTGTGCTAACATCTATCTGCCCATCCTAAACCACTGACCCAATTTGAGTTAAATTTGAGGTGATTGCTTGTTCTGACATTACATTTTGTCTTTTTTCAAATTAACTTGCCCAGCCCCATATTTAAAGTGGCCAACCCTACGTAAATAATAACAAGTCAAAACTGTGTGAACAAATCTTGAGGCTGAGAGAAAATTGAACTCTCCACCATTTAAGTTACTCTGATTTTACCATTCAAAATTTCAGAGATCCTTGGATAGCATATCTAGCTTCAAATGAAAGTTCCCCTGATGGTTATATATACTTCCACATTTCATGAGTTTTATATACATTGGTTTTGAAATGTATATAATGCATGATATAGATTACTGAAATTTATCAACATTTTCATGAAATTTTTAGTTTTAGACAGTCAGTTTTAGTCAGCAATAGCGAAATTTCACAGAAATTTAGAGTAGAACTTCAACAAAATTTCACTGAAATTTAGGTAAAAAAATTTACTGAAATGTAAAGAAAATTTTCATGAAAATTTTAGTCAAAATTATAGTGAAATTTCAGTAAAAATTTCACTGAAATTTTAACAAAATTTTCATGAAAATTTTAGTTAAAATTATAGTGAAATTTTATTAAAATTTCACCTAAATTTTGGTGAAAATTGTTTAATTTCACTGAAATTTTGGAGATATTTTGAATTTTCATGAAAATTTTGGTGAAATTTCACTGAAATTTTCATGAAAATTTTGGTCACATTTTCTCTTGGGATATATCATCTAAAATGAGCTGTGATCACCAGAATGCATAACCATCAGTTGACTGCTCCAGGCTAAGAAAATCCATACACACTAACTCCACTAGTTGCAATTGGACCTATTTTAATAGCAGGTCAAAATGGAGCTTTCCATCCAATACATTTTCCATGGTGTTCGACTTTGTGCAAATCATCTCTCTTCATAATAGGCCAGAAAAAACATCTCTTTGCCAGCTAGAGAGTGTTCTCCTTTCTCTGGTGACCAACATTGTCATGCATTTCATTCAATGCTAGTTGATGGAGTGATTTTTGTAACACAGGGTATTGTTTATAGTTCATTCAGAAAAATAGTTCAAATTATGTCGGGAGAAATGCTATAGCATCACCACTGTATTTGAAATTATAAGTAACTGACCCATTGTAGTTAACGTTATTTACTGATTTCATATCATGATGTGCAGTATGGAAGACGAAGTGTGAGACGTACCTTTCAATGCGTGTTTGGTTGGAGAAAGAGGCAGGGATGGGTGTGGTAAGTGTGATAATTTTGTTAGGACAAATGAACCGCTGGGGTGGGACAGAGTGGAATTGACTGACGAAACAGGACACAGTGAGAGTGGAACTTATGGGCGGTTATTCTTGATAATAAATAAACTTCGAGTTCATCTTTGAGAGGATTCACTGGAAATATAGTATACTTTCTACCGTTACTTCTCAGTTATGAGTACTCTGCTCCCCATCCTATGAATTGTACTTCCGAGTTCTCAGGTCCAGCAGAAAAACCATCCCCACCCCCACATCAAAATCCAGCGAGAATTTTGGCTCACTAAAAACTTATTTTTACTTATTTTTTGCCAACATCTAACATAACGACAACTAGAGGTGCCTCGCAGGGCGACAGGGAGAACCAGAGGGCAGGGCAACTCATGTTTTCAGGGCTCTTTGCCCAGGGCAATATGCCAGCTATGCTCACCACCCAAACAAACCCTCTCCCCGTCATCCCAGATGCTTCTAAAGATAGAAAGGTCAGGGCGGCATTAGCCCATTCCTGTTCTAAATCTTAGTGCTACGCATATTGCCCAGTATTTCAAATTTTCTATGGTACTTGGTCTTGATAGGAAAAAACAATTCGACAATAAACAGTGGGAAACCTATTTGTAGTAAAGCTACAAATATAAGCTTAATTTTTGGACCATGCCTACTTCGATATCAGCATTCCTTACTCTCGTCCTTTCATTGCATCGTCACAGTATTTTACTTGAGCCCAGTTCTGACATCATCCAAGTTTGAGTAACATGCTTTCAATTTTCTTATTGACAACTGCATATTTATAATTTCATGAGTACTGATCAGAATTTTGAAAATGACACATGCAATCACGATAGCATTTTCTGAAAAACATGATTCTGCAAAAGGTTTTTGAGAAATTCTATTATTTTTTAAATTTTTTTTAATCATGTCAAAGACGTGTTAAGCACTGATCATCCCAAACGAGATCAAAGACTGATGCCAAAGATTAATAACAGAGAATCTCCTAAAAATATCCATGCACAATCCTAAAATGCAATAAATGAAGTCTTTATTCACGTTTTATGAGAGAAATATACCCAACTGTATCATTAAATCATTTATAGGTACATGTGGGTGAGAAATTTTTTATATATATGAACAAAATACTGACTAAATAAAATATTTGGCACTATTTTCTGCAGATGTATTTTTGTCTTTGCATCTTGGGAAGATTCATGCTGCTAAATACAGCAAAATAGTATTATGTAATGATGTCACAGGGTTGGGTCAGACACTCCACCTCACAGTAAATTTAGTGGGGTGTCTATTTTACAGTCAATATTGGCAGCGTACATGGGCATGATGTGTATTTGGAATGACAGGTGTATTGCATAACTCGTTTGAATGGCGAAGTCATATTTCTATGACTATTCCATTTCAACTCCTTAGGTAAAACACACAGATTCAAACACACATCACATTCTGTCTATTTATTACATGCCTGTTCTATGAAATACCCATTTACAGCAACACTAAACCATGAAGAAATTGAATATCCGTTCTGCATGCATGTGTGGAATGGAAATTTAAATTTTATAATTAATTTCCTTTTTTATACCTACTGCAATTGTTTACAACAGGCTTGCACTGCAGTGGAAGTCCCTAACTCTGAAAAATTCTCTCTATTTTCTTCTTTCCCAAGCACCAAGAAAAAATAAGCCAAAACTGGGTCGAGTGTGACCGGCACACACCCAGTAGGGGATACTGTTCTGTTTGTATAAATCCAGGGCTTCCGGAACCAGTATGCAGACGTATACCCAACGTGTCATTCTACAGAATCTGCCAACATTGGAGATATGTGATGAGCTGGAAGGAAGGATTCTTTCCCGAAAAAGAATATGGGAGGGCCTCCACGTAAACAAGTGTGGTAGGTATAATAAGAAAGGAAATTTACTATAAAATTTAAATTTCTTATCAATCTACCTTACAACTGTTTATAACAGGCTGAATAGACAACAGGAGGAGGGAATCATATAACCAATCCCAACATGACCCGAATGCACTGGAACCGTGGACAGAAGAGTTCCCTAGGCCTATAAAACCATAGCATCACCACCATTAGTAAATGTCAATGGGAGATGAGGCATAAGGCCCTGTGTGACACACAAACAGAAAGGATAGTACAAAGAACAGGGCTGGAATTGACCTTGCAAGAACCCTAATGTGAGGGTTCATGACAGCCAGAGCAGAAGAAAAGAGTGCCTGCAGAAAAAAGGTCCTCAGACTACTCCTGCAACTGACACAGATAGGTGGAGAAAGTAGAAGCATTTCTCCAGTAGGCTGCCTTCATAACATCTGACAACTAACGGAGTTAGCATAAGCCCAGGAGGTAGACACTGCATGCACCTAATGGGCAGAAAAACGATTGGTAATACAATCGTCAGTCGCTAGACGAGCATATGACGTGTGAATAGCAAGACAAATCCATCTTGAAATGGACTGAGGAGAGATCTTTTGTCGATGAGGGATAAGAGACAGAAAAATATCTTTTCCTGTCTTTCCTAATGAAATACGTCTGATTGAGGTAAATGCGAATTGCACAAACTAAACAGAGCAAAGGACGATTACCCTCAGCAGAAGGAAGAGCCCTGAAACAGGTTGGAGGTGGAGTAGTTTCTGGCACCTGATTCTTGGCCAGAAAGGAGCAATCAGTGGTAAAGTAAAAAGTAACACTGTTGGCAGAGCTACTGAAAAAAGGCTGGATCAACAGAGAGGGTGTAAAGCTGACTAACCCTTCTGGCTGAGGCAAAGCCATCAGAAAAATCTGTCTTGTATGGGAGAAAATGCAAATCCACCTGGGATAAAGGTGGCTTCTCCTCCCCTTCCCCCCCCCCCCCCCCCCCAGCAAAACAATATCCAAAAATACCATCTTGGGGTAAGCTTCAAAATCCTAGGCCTTTTCAAAGAAAAGTGCTGAATAAGCTTGGAGAGGATGGAAATAGTGCCAATACGATGCTTTTCCACATATGAAGAGGTCTCCCTCCGAAAGTGTGGACCTATACCCTTAGATGGCAACAGGTTGGCGACCGCGAGAATCAAACAGATATACCAGAAACTCTGCAATCTGTGTTATTGAAGGATCGCCATAATCAAAAGAGTGATCAGCATACCATCGACAGAAGACCTTCCATTTAGTCACAGAGGCTGAACCAGTGGAGTGATTCCTTCAAGAAGAAAAGCACTCCACTGCTCATCTTGAACAACCTCTATGGAGGAGTCAGGACTTGACAAAAGCTATGCGTGAAGGCACAATGAAGTCAAGTCGACATGAAACCTCCTCAAGTGACCTTGCAAAGAAGGTTGTGACGTAGAGGGAGATGCGCTGGACAGCCGCCAACAGAGAGTGGAGCTGTATGGATCCACACCTGCTGAGGCGACAGGGGAGCAATCAGAAGGATACAACAACTGCAGGTTTGTATCTTGGCTAGAACCAGAAGCAGAATCGGAACTGGCAGGAAGGCATAGCCATCTAGACCATTCCAGTTGAGTAACAGAGCATCCACGGTGAAAGCCAGAGGATCTAGACACAACAGGCATATGAAAGTGTACACATGAGGGTTCCAATGGGTCATATAACGATCGATGTGGGGATGACCTCAAAGATCGCAACGCAACTGGCACACTGTACTGTGAAGCGTCCACTAGGTGGAAATGAATCTACCCTGTCGGGACGGGGAGTCAGCTAGGACGTTCAGACGACTGGGAATGTGACGAACCACCACCCCAGCATTGACATCCTGAGTGGGCAGTAGAAGATCCCAAGCCAATTCGTACATGGGAACAGAGTGTGTGCCACCCTGGTTCCAAATATAAGCAACCACTATCGAATTGATGGATAACAGAAGGATCTGACAATTCGAAAAGGTGGGGGATCCACTGCCGGAAATGCAGGAGAGCATGAAGCTCCTTCTCGCTGATGTGAAGAGCTGCATGATCCTGGTCTCATACACAGTGAAGGGAAAGACCAGAGGACCAGGGGATCAAACATGGGCAACGCAACTCCCTGCATAATCCACTGAACATATGTCCCGGGAAGAAGATGATGATAAAGAGATGCTGGTAACTGAAGCATGAGATCCAGAGGATCGACATTCGGACTCCAACAACTGAGAAAGTGTTGGAGAGGTCTGACATGCAGCCAACCTAGAGGAATGAGATCCGTCACCGAACCGCAGAGACTGAGCAGCCGAAGAATACTCAGAGCTGTCACGGATGTGGACTGATCAGAGTCTGGGTGAGAGAATCACAGCCGTCGCTCGGGCAACTGCCACTGTATTCAGATGAGTACAGAAGTCCATCCCCACATGACAAAACGACTGAGAAGGGACCAGGTCCAACTTCTCCTCATCTACCCTAGCAATGCGAGCAGGCTCAAGTGTGTCAACGTCTGACTCCAGAAGATGCCTCTGGAGGATATCATCCAGATACGAGTGCAATGGAAGGCTATCACATGCGGCATCAGTCAGATGAAGGCCCAAGGAGCCAGGTTGAGGCCAAAAGGTATGGCCTTGAACTGGTAAATTCGCCCCAGAAAAGCAAACCTGAGATACTTTCGCGATGTCCAATGAATCGGAACATGAAAGTAAGCATCTTGCAGATCAATGCTGGAAACGAAATCTCCCTGGTGAATGGTGCGGCGAACTGACCTGAAAGTTTCCATGCTGAACTTGGGAGCAACGGAAGACTGATTCAGGATACTTAGATCGATAACCGGTCGGAGTCGGCCGTCCTTCTTCGGCACCAAGGACAGGAGGGAATAAAATCCCACTGAATCCATGTTCTTGATGACCTCAATCGCCCTCTTTGTCAGGCAAATCTCTATCTCCCTGATCAAAAGTTCCCGACATGAAACGTCTAAAGGAACTTGGGTTGGAAGAGGCACACTCAACAGAGTGGGGTGCCTCAGAAAAGATATCCACAAACTGGACCGAACATCTAACACCCAACGATCAGATGTGATCATGGCCCAACAGTCTTCAAACTCGGATATCCCTCCTCCAACCTGGGACGAATCAAGATGAGGACTTTCATTTCGAGCCTCGACGAGGGCCGTGAGAGGAGAAACTACCTCCTCTGCTTGATAAGGATCCTGAGACTTGCCTCTGGACTGCCAAAGCTTACCCTTACCACATGAGTAAGAAGAAGAAGAAGAGGCGGTAGGAGGATCAGCCCTACACTTCACAGACGAAGCAGAAGGGTGTGCGTTTAGCTTGGAATGGCCTCGGCCTCCATCAGAAGGCAGATCAAGCTAGCGAAGAATCATGGAATAGTCGCGGTCCCACCAAAGAAGCAGATCGAAGATCAGCGCCCTGCCCTTCAGGAACATAACAGCTTGTGTCCAACACAGCATCCCAGAAAATTAAATCCAAATTAGCCGTGTTACAGGCATGTGTGTGAGTAAAATGCATGAGCGTCTTAGAGATCACATGCAAAGGAGCCTGTACATCGTCAAACTTATCTGGAGGCAGCTAAGCAGCCAAAGCAGAGACGACATGATCCAAGATAGAAAGCATGCCTAGCATCTCTCTGAATAAGCCCAACATGGACTCCAAAGTCGCCATAGGAATTACGGCCCACTTGGCTTGGAGTCCTGATCCAACACCGTCAAAGTCTTGCATCCCGACAGATTAGTGGAATTATAGGAACGATAATGCACAGTGGCAAAACGGTATCAGTCAAGTGAAGAATGAAGTCTTCATAGCCTTGGAACTCAGCTTTGAGTCCAATGCTGCAAAAGCTTTGACCACTTTTACCGACTGGTATGGTGGAAAGCACCCAGAAGCAGGGTGCTGCACAGGCTGTAGACATGCGACCGATGATTGCAGCCTGGTTGAAACCAGTTTGACGGATTGAAAGAACTCAAACACAAAGTCAAGAGCTGCCCCAAAGTCAGAAGCCTGATGGCTCTCAATGTCAGGTGTGTCTGACCCATCGCCTGAGTCGGAAGACACATAGCCCATGTCGGGCATACCAGATGATGCCTCTCATGGTGTAGGAACACCAGAGGGGATCAGAAAGCAGCGGCCTGCTTCCAATCCTGGGAGGCGCTGCCACGGAGGGCATCTGGAAGCCACTAGAGGCCTCGCTGGAGGCAATGAGAAGGCTCTCGGAAAGAACCTGTGTAAGCAGGGAGGGGCCGTCTGAAGCTCACAACCAGTATCTGCCGGTTCGACGTGGAATGGCCTGGCAAAGTGGCTTCGCATCTGACCCTCTGAACCTGTGAAGGGTCACAATCCTCTAGAACACCCGACGCAGGGAGACGGGCGGCAGCCAAACCATCTAAATTCAGATGCTTATAGGGGTATGAAATACCCCTAGGATCTTAAGTGCGGGAACTAAAGAGTTGCTGTGGACCTCTGAGGGACAGAAGGTCCAGGCTGCACAAAAATGCATGGGTCCCGCAAAACTGGCCTAAGGACCAGAGTGTGTGGACGGAAGCGCAACAGAACCCCCACCATGGACATCTGAATCCAAATCAAAACCTGCTGGGCTCGACGGCTGAGAGACCACAGCAGAGGGATCGGCTGGCAACCACTTCTGACTTCACAGAGTTGAAGCCAGAGAAGGTTGAGGCCAATATCCCACGTCCAAGAAGCAGAAATCCCAAAAGACCCCTGCAGGGATAAGCCGAGGATGGCTGAAACAGAGACTGATGTTGTCACCGATGGAGTAGCACCTGGGACAGATACATCAGTAGCTGTTGACAAAGGCGGAAAAGTGGGGAGAGCACACAAGCTCGACTCCAAAAGAGAAGTCACAACCCTAGTGACAGCCTCAGATGTCGACTGGAGGGGGACAGTAGTCCCAGAACCAGGCATCTCTTCACAGAAATGAGCAGCTCCGCGCCATAAAAAGATTGCAAAAACCCCAAGAACACCCAAATAAAGTGGAGCATGAATAATGGGAAACTTCAACATGCTAAGACAACAAAAATGGCCAGCAAGGTATCATCCTAGGCATATCTGGTGAGAGCAATGTAGATGGTAAGGTGAACCCCCCAAAAAAATAAATCAGGACACCCCCAACAACCAGAGTAAGGTGACAGGAAGGACAGGAACAGAAAAGTACCCCAACAGCCAAAAGGGAAGTGGCAGAAATTCTACCCTCAACAGAGGAGAGAAAACTACCACAACTGCCCACAGCTGACACCTAACTCAGTTAAAAGCAGAACCCAAAGGGTTGGCATAAATGAACAAAAGACTGAAACAGCACGGTACGCAAAAATCGCCCACAAAATCGGTATAGAGATTTATCATGAAAAATACAGTGAATAATCGAGGGACTATAAAAACACAGCCCTGTATATCTGGATAGTGAAGAAACAGCTATGAATCCACATATCAGAACAACAGGAAACATCGTTAACATCGAGTCAAAAGATATCACTGTTGAAGAGCGAGACGATCCGCATCCTTGTAACATGGCGGAAAAAAATAGAATGTCACGTTGGTTATACGTCTGCGCACTGGTTCCAGGAGGCATGGATTAGTACAAGGAGGTGAGTGTCCCTCCCTACTGGGTGTGCGCCGGCCACACTCGACCCAGTTTTGGCTTATTTTTTCTTAATGCTTTTGCACCACTTTTCTTTCCCAAATCACTTGGTAGAGGGTATTTTTCCGAGTTAGGGACTTTCACTGTAATGCAAGCCTGTTGTAAACAATTGTAAGGTAGGTGGATAAGAAATCATTGACAGACTACTTTTATAAAGAAGCAAAATTTCACTGGAATTTTCTACAAATTGTGCACCACAATTAAAATTTGAATCGCTTGCGATAGCTAACATCCACTGATTTCCAATGTGTTCTATGTGCCAGTAGGCACATAGAACACACTGGAATTCAGGGGATGAAATAGTAACATGGGTTCCCCTTGCATATTTGGTTGGTGATAGATCTGTTCTTTTTGTTGATAGTTGTCAAATGAATTGCCAAGTGTCCTTCTTATAATTGTTTTTAAAGACGTGAAGGAATGTAATAAACTTGTGCCATCGCAGAAGGATAAAACTCTAGGCCTGTGGCCATTCATTCTATCCTTCCACACTGATTAACCCATTCACACTCGTGTGTCGTTCTATCTATAAACTGTACTGCGATATTTTTCCCTTGGATATTTGCATCAGGGAGAGGGAATCATAGGATATCCACAGGAAAGATTTCCTAGGATATCTTCTACCAACTAACCTTTTTGTTCCAACAGTCTAGACACACATGACTCTATGCACCCTGGATATCTTTTCCTACCGACTGAAAAAAAAAACAAAAAATATTTTAATAGATGAAGATTTGAACATTTATTTACTCAAATCTTATCGAATTAGCATTGCCAAAAACAACAAACATTTGGAAAAAAATAAATAGGTTTATTAATCCAACCATGTCAAATTTTATAGAAAATATGAAAAAACACCAGTATCCTCTCAATGTTATAGTACCAAATTAAGAAACAGTGAATTAGAAAGAAAAGGTTTAATCTTAGAAACACTCCTGCAATTTTCTGCAAAATGGCCAATCATGACCATGACAGTTTTAAGGATGAGGTCCAGAAATATTGCTCCTCATTTTGCGATCTGGTGTGATTTATATTGCAAATCATTGTAAACGATGTATTTCATGATATTTGTTTGCAATACACAATGATCATCGATAATTTCGAATAGTCTGTGGGCTGTTAGACTCATGTCTGCAAGTATTTGTTGATCGAAGTAGCTGTCACCAGAAAGTCACATGCGTTGATAAGTCGCTTGTTAAAAGTGCAAAAAATAATATTTTTTCCTTCTATCCACCCCACTAAACCTCCCAATCACAAATTAAAATAAACATGCAATTTTTCTCTAGGAAATTCTATTATCAGTCATTGCAAAGAAATTCTCAATGAAAATGAAGTATGGAACTACACACAAGGCACAATCAAGCTTCAAATTTTTGGGTGCTTTGCCTTCTTGAAATATAGGCTAATAAACCTGCATTTTCACCTAAAAATCTCTGCGCAAAGTTACAAATAGGGCCTCTAAATAATAAAAAATTCAGAAAACGGAATTAAAAACAGTAATTAGATAACAAAAATACCAAAAAGATTATATACGAATTCATTGGCAAAGGCTCGGCCACTCTGAATAGCACAAGAGTCTAAGAGATACACACAAAAACAAAAAAAATAAATAAATTTGCAATTTGCATAATCTTCACATGACATTATACATTCCATAAAACAGGCAATATATTTTTAGGCAAAGTACGTCCGTCCGTCCGTCTGTCGGTTGGTTTACTTTTTGCATTATACTCTTACTTGCCTCATAACAGTGATGGCTGAAAAATTGTTAGGTCTTGCACTTTTGATAAAAATTACTGAAAATGTATAATAGTGATGGCATTTTCACCTTTGGGCTCTTTTAAATAATAGTGGTGTCTGAAATTTTTCTTCACATTTTCATGTATAATAGTAATTCACTATTATTCAACAGGTCAAGGTATTCTAAAATTCTTACTTATAACACAGGAAGGATGGACTCACAATATTAGGAAAATGATAAAAGAAGTAAATTCTAGTAAACTTCATATATTCCTGTGTGTTCATTTAACCTGGTGGCCATGGGTGAAACACAGCAATTTACATGTATTACCTTGACTGGATATGAAAAGCACCGTATCTAACATGCATGTACATGTACATGTACAGTTCAGGATTTGATCCAAGTGAATTGGGAAAGGGGCCTTTTTCATCATCTTGGGGACTTTTTTCATTTAGCCATCTAGACATAAACCCATTTGGAAGGTTTTTTCCAGAGAGAATACAGGTTAAAATAGGTATCAGTTTATGAGAATTAACTGTCAGAAAAACACTGGTTTTGTAACCTGATAATGCTGTATAAGTAAAGGAGTAATAATGTTTTGTGCCAGATATTAGGAATTTTATAGCATGTACCCCACTGGGAATGGGGCCTCAATTTGGCCACAGAACGTGCCCACACAAAGCTCTGATGTAGTAGATATCAAAGCAGCACCTTTCCCAAACATATAATTGAAATGTTTTCTTTTTTTATTTTCTGTATCTCAACCAATACCTTGCTTGAACAAGCTTTGGTTGGAATGATAAGGATTGCTTATGCCAGGCAAACGATTAACACTTTCAATAATGCACAGGAAAGGTGGAACGTCTGTGATGTTTTCTCATATCACAGAATATTTACACTTTCTACCATAAAAACAGAGCTCATAACCTCCCATTGGAACGGCTCCAGTAAGCTCATCAGTCACCGTTGAAGATCATAATCACTAGTGATGAACTGATTTCAAAACTTGCTATCAATCGATTACCAGTTATTTCTCTGCCGATTATGCCGATTCTGATGGCTGAAGTAGGACATTGAAGAAAATCTGTTCGTGCCTCCCCTGCGAAAGAGAGTTCATGAACTCCTGAACAGTTCATGAACAGTTCATGAACTTCATGAACTGTTCATGAACTGCTCATGAAAAATTCACATACCAAGTTCATGAACTACTGTCCTTGAAATGTTCATGGAAATGTTCCTGAACATGTTGATGAACAAATAAAGAACACTTCATGAACAAATAAATATCATACTTGTTCATGAACAGTTTCTGAAATCACCATGAACAAATGAAGAACAAACAGTTCATGAACAACGGTGATTACTGCAGTTCATGATGAGTTCATGAATAAATTCAAGAACAAATGAAGAACAGTTCATGAACAAAGATGAGTACTGCAGTTCATTAAAAGTTCATTAATAAATTCCAGAACAAATGCAGAACAGTTCATGAACAAAGATGATACTGCAGTTCAATAAAAATTCGTAAATAAATTCCAGAACAAATGAAGAACAGATCATGGACATCATGATAGGCAAAGATTATCTATAAGCTCATGAAAAATTCCAGCAGACAAGCAATCCAAGTCGCAAAAAGCAAATGCACAATACATACTTGAAAAATTCCCAAGAGAAAATGTCACCAAAATTTCACTAAAATTTCAGAGAATTTTGGTGAAAAGGTTAAATTTTGGTGGTATTTCACAATTTTGATGAAATTCAGTGAAATTTCATGAAATGTTTTCAAAATTTCGCTGAAAAGTTTTTTTTAAACTTTTAGTGAAATTTTGCCCTACACATTTCAGTAAAATTTCGGTAAAAATTTTATTCAGACATTCATGAAATCTGAATGGATATAATTAATAAATAATTCTTACTAAAAATGCAGTGTGTTATAAAACGAACCAATCTGACATTTATCTATGTATGGCTGCAGGAGTCAATAAAATTCCTCATCATAGACTAATTAGAAATGTGCTATGATTGGATTAATTAACTGTAATTGACATGATATTATTTGCAAACAGACTTTTTCTTTTTGGGTTTCCGTAGGGAGCCCAAATATTAAGCCAGGCACTCAATTTGAACAAACCTGAATCTCAACCCCTAGAGATATTGTATACCAAATATGAAAGCATTAATTTTGACTGTTGGATCTGAAAAAAGATTGTTAAAGATTATTCCCCATATTTCCTAAGTTAAAATTCAACTCAAAATTGAACTTGAATATGAACCAAGGAGCTTAATTTTAACAAGACTTTAAAATGTTATAGCAGGAATAATCTCATTATCGACCTGGACATGTATTCATACCTAATAATGTAACTCACCAAATAGCATTTAATTTCTTTAATTGCAACTGCAGATATCTCCTAAAGACCAGCAATTTTGGTAAATTCAAAGTCGGCAAGAGCTATAACTCTGGAAAAATTATTTGAATCAAAACTTCCTTTCCATATGCACATGCACGCATCTTACTCATACTTCACACCAATTGTCGTAAAAATCTAAAGAAAAATGCAGAGTTAAGTGGACAGGCATTTGTGACAGAAGTTTTACTATTTCCAAAAGCCATAACCATGCAAAATTTGTCGCATCAAAAATTCTTGACCAAGTTTCGAAAAAATCCAATAAAAATGTAGGAGGAGTTAAGCGGACAAGCCTCTGTGATGGAAATTTTGTTATTTCCAAGGGTCGTAACCACATAAAAATCAGCGCATCGATAATTCCTGACCACATGCACATCTTTACTTGATACTGATACTTCAGACCAAGTTTCATAAAAATCCAACAAACAACTGCAGGAGTTAACCCTTTACCTAACATGAAAAGCAGACGACACTTGCAAAAAAAATTCTTGAACAACTATTTTTTTTCATTTTTTGTCTCAAAAACATAGGTTATGACCCCTCATTGGAACGAGCTCGACGATCTCGTTCCAATGAGGGGTCATAACCTATGTTTTTGAGACAAAAAATGAAAAAATTATTAAAATTAATAGGCGATTTTTGAGAATAACGCGGGCCGGTTTTGGCCGTTACGTTGGGTAAAGGGTTAAGCGGACAAGCCTCTGTGATGGCAATTGTGCTATTCCTAAAGAAAAATGCAGGAGTTAAGTGGACAGGCATTTGTGACAGAAATTTTACTATTTCCAAGAGCCATAACCATGCAAAATTTGTCACATCGAAAATTCCTGACCACATGCACATCTATACTTGATAATGACACTTCAGACCAAGTTTCGTAAAAATCCACTGAAAACTGTAGAAGTTAAGGCCACACAAAGTAGATATTCTGTTTCTCAGGCCATTATTTGTGAAATTGCATGCGGTCGAGCGTTTTTTTATTTTATTTTTTATTTCATTTTTTATTTCAGTTATTACTTCTTTGCCATCAAAAGTTCATGTTCTTGGTTCAAGTTTTAGGCCTCACAATCCACAGAATAGCATGGGTGGTGGTGTATTTCATCCCTTGAGTGCAAGAAGGCTTTGCAATGCTTTCTTGCACTCCAGGGACAAATTCATCAGTTTTTTTAACTTGGGTAAAATATCAGACATAAACCAGTTAATTTTTATTTTTTTAAGTTTAAATTGGTTATAAAAAAGAGAGCATGCGGCAGCCAAAAGGACCATGCAGGAGGGCCTGAGAAACAGACTTTTTATTTTTTTAGGCCTAAGCAGAAGTTTAAGACAGACTGATGGACTAAAACCATTTCAATATCACCCTCCTGACTTCATGGAGGGGTGGATAACAAAAGGGCCCTAAGGGGCCTTAATCTCTCACCTGACAAAGTGATTGAAAGAAGTATTTGGGGTTACATTCAGTTAGAGAGCCCAAATATTAAGCCAGGGACTCAAATTGAACAAACGTGAAAATGATCCCCCTTGGGATGATAGAAACCAAATTGAAAGAATTCTAACTGGTGGATCTGAAGAGGAAAGTTTTTAAAGAAATGTCCTCACATTGCACTAAATTAAACTCTGGGCTCCAATAGAGAACCAAAATATGAACCCACACCCTGATTTGAACAAACGTGAATCTGACCCACCTAGAGATGTTCTATACCAAATATGAAAGGATTCTGACTGGAGAATCTGAACAAGATTTAAAAAAAAATTTTCTCATACTGGACTAAGTTAAAATTCAGGTCCCCATAGGTAGTCCAAATTAATAACCCAAGGGTCCAATTTGAACAACTTTGAATCCGACTCCCCTAAAGATGTTGTATACCAACTATGAAAAGATTCTGCCTGATGGATCTGAAGAAGACAATTTTTAAAGAAATTTCCTCATGTTTCACCAAGTTAAAATTTAGGCTCCTACAGAAAGCCCAAATATTAACCCAGGGACTGGATTTGAACAAACTTGAATCTTACCCCTCCTAGAGATGTTCTATACCAAAATATCATAAGATTTTCCTCATATTGCACTAAGTTAAAATTTGGACTCCCATAGGGAGCCCAAATATCAACCCATGTTTCCGATTTGAACAAGCTTGAATCTCACCCCTGGAGAGATGTTGTATACCAAATATCAGAAGATCCTAACTGATGATTCTGGAGAAGAAGATTTTTAAAGAAATTCCTCCATATTGCACTAAGTTAAAATTCAGGCTCCAATGGAGAGCACAAATATCAAACCAGGTACCAGGTTTGAACAAACTTGAGTTTGAACTTCCTAGAGATGTTGTATACCAAATATGAATGTGTTCTGACAGAATGGTCTAAAGAAGAAGATTTTTAAAAACAAATTCCTCATATTGCACTTAGTTCATATTCGGGGTCCCATTGGGAGCTCAAATATTTGCAGGTAACCGATTTGAACAAATCTGAAACTGACCCACCTCGAGGTGTTGTATACCAAATATGAAAGGATTTTGACTGGTGAATGTGAAGATGATTTTTAAAGAAATTCCCTCATATTATACTAAGTTAAAATTCAGGCTCCCTTAGGGAGGCCAAATATAAACCCAGGGGCTCGGTTTGAACAAACTTGAATCTGACCCCCCCTATAGATGTTGAAATTTCTTTAAAAATCATCTTCTTCAGATCCACCAGTCTGAATCCTGTCATGTTTGGTATACATCAAATTGCACCAAGTTACACTTTGGGTTCCAATAAAGAGCCCAAATACTAACATAGGGGGTCCCAATTTGAACAAACTTGAATCTGACCCCCTAGAGATGTTGTATGCCAAATATGAATTCTGACTGGTGGATCTGAAGAAGATGACTGTTAAAGAAATTTCCTCACATTTCACTAAGTTAAATTTGGGCTCTTATAGGGAGCCCAAATATTAACCCAGGGACTGGATTTTAACAATCTTGAATCTTACCCCTCCTAGAGATGTTATATACCAAATATCAGAAGATTGTAATTGATGGTTGATTTTTTAATTTTTGAAAACAATTTATGGGTGCTGTCAGAGTAATGCTCCTTGTGGAGCCCCCTGTGGGCATGGCAACTTTATTTGAACAATCTTGAATTGACATATGGCATGGAACATGCATACCAAATTTGGTTCAATTTGGTCCCGGGGTTATGAGAAGTCGATAATGTAATGTTCACGTCAGATGGACGGATGGACAGAAAGTGATCACTTAAGCTCCCCCTAACTTTCAATCAGGTGAGCTAATAAACTTTATCTCATCCATCTCCCCCACCCTGTTGACACCTATGCCAATCTGTAAAACTGTAAAATGTGAATATAACAAAAGACTTGCCACCTAAAAAACAGTGCCCACAGGTAATGGTCTTTATTAAGCCACATTTCCTACCAACTAGGGTAGTGAATGCATGCCTGAGTGTAATAGGGGTGTGGTGGGGCAGAGTGGGCCAGGGATCTGGGCTCTACAATATTTTCGCACCTCAAATTCCCCCCCCCCCCAACTCCAAGAAATGGGCAAACACAAGCATTGCATAACAGAGTGTCAGTAAACAAAACACCACAATAATTCAGTTTTTGCGCAATGGTGCTTTCATCAGAGTTTTCTTGTTCCTCTTGAAAATAAACAGTTGTGCCATGAGCGCATGATATGCCCGTTATTAATTACAAGAGGGAAGCACACAATATGAGTATAGATGTGTACTAAGCATTTTCAAGTTATTGTTCGACATGTGGAAAATTGTTTATATTTGGATGAATAAAGGCCCATAACTCTAGAATGACATATCAGACAGTGACACAAGTAGAAAGGGAGAGTCCTTCAATCAACATATACTTGCCACCAAAAAATCATGAAAATTGCTCAAAGTCCGACATGTGGAAAATTACTTATATTTTGACAAATAAAGTCCCATAACTCTGGAATGCCATATCGGACGGCAACACAAATACAAAGGGAGATTCCTTCCATCAACAAAAACCAAGCATATTTCGCACAAAACGTCCCGGTTTCGATTTCAGTATGAACTGCCTGTGGGACAAAACGACCGTTAACCACATCCACATGAGATTGGGAAAAAGAACTTACTTCGAAAATCGTGCTAGTCAAAGTTCGTTTGGGAGGTTCAATTAACAATAAGTAGATCATGATTTTTTGCACCCGTGTGTTTGTAAATAATCAGTGATACGCCCATACCATGCAGAAGGAATAACAAGACGTTTATTTTTTGTTCGGTTTAAGCAAAAACATCGATATACATTCAGAAGCAAAATATTGGCTTTCTGTTTTCGAATTTGTTGTGCGGCGCAAGCAGCCTGCAGGTGACATAACTTTCCGGTGGCCTATATTTCTTTAGTATTTCTCATTATTTGTGAGTCATAGTGGTTCAAATAAATCTCGGTGTCATCAAACGAAATTATCAAGAGTTCTTGGAAAGCATATGTTGAAATGTGGCCTATAGGGATCAGGCTTTTAAAAACCACCAGGCTGCTTCGAGACTTTCACGTGGTGACGGTGCTGCCATGTAATGTTTTTATACGCCCGTTTGAAAAAACAGTCGTACTATGGTATACCGCTGTCCGTCCGTCCACATGTCGTAACTTTTCATTCATTAGATAATTAATTCCAGAAGTCTGCTGAAGTCCTGTTCATGCCCAGCCGAGAGCAGAACATTGGTACAACTGACATTCAATCCTAGATTTCGTCCAGAAAATAAACATTGCCAAATTAAATATGAAACTTCGAAAAAAGGAAAAAATGAGTTTGGGACACTTTGACCAACTCTTGGGGACGTTTTGACCAATTGTTGGAGACGTTTTGACCAACTTTTGGGGATGATTTGACCAGCACCTTCTGTTGAGTAATTCCTAGTTATAGTGCTTTGGGTTTTAATTGTGTTTTTCTCTTCTCATTTCTGCTGTTCATCAGTCATGAAGTGATTGATTGCTGAACTGCAAGAATTTCCCTAAAGTGGAACAACTGAAATTTCTGAACACCAGCCGAGGAGGGGTGGGGGCGGGGGGGACACTACTTAAAATTTAAAAAAAAATACCCGTTCTTCAAATTACTACTGCTGTACACAGTAATCATTAATTGATTGAGGGAAAAGTGCAAGAAAATAGTAAAAATAAAATTTATTTTTCGGTCCTGGAATGAGACAAATGCAATTGCTCTAGTACTGAAATGGTTAACCAGATAACCAGTTTGAAACAGGTTACCTACCTAACCGATTTGAAAAACCGTCAACTGGTTAACCGAAATATCGATAGTGATCGTCATTCCACGTTTAAAACGTAATAAATCTGCCGCTTCTCCTTTGTGACAGATTACACATCAAAGCCGCATTGAATATTTTGAGAAAAAATTGACTTTGGCATTCAAGACTTCCGTTAATGATCGGCAGTTTCCGTGAGTAATGAGTAATCGCAGAAACTATTCCGTAGCGTGTATACAAACGAACGTTGTCGAGCTTTCCAATTCCTATAGTTTTGATCCCAGATTCGATGAAATAATGGCTATGGATAACCGGATATTACCCGGTTATAGTTCGCGGTTAGTCGGTTGTGAAAATGAGCCAACTGTTTCAGTCTTCTATTTGACACGAGCTAAAAAATGCACTTGTTGAAAAATATTGTGGAGCACTAATATACTGTAAGACCATATAAATGTGTGTTGTTTTGAGAAAGCAGCACTCTGTGGCCAGGGGCAAGTTACTGTCATAATTCAGCAATTCCTTATATATTTAAGGTTTCTGGTGTTTGGTGACAGTATTCCCTTGAAAATTCATATATTAACATTTTATGGGTGCAATTTACTCCCGCCTCTTGATTTCACGGGAGCTGAAAATGGCATATGTCAATTTTGTTAATTTCCAGCACTGCTTTTTAGCTCAACTTGACAATGTCAAGAATAAGCAATTGGGATAGGTTGCGATCCATCGTCTGTCCATACTTTCCTCTGTCCGTCCACAATTCCTTCAGCACACCCAACAGGCCGGAGCTCTCACCTGATCGGTTCCAAAGTTCATACATGGCTTTGGGGCAATGCAGGGCTTCTGCTAGGTTAAATTTATTTGGTCTGTTTTAAATACTGGGGAAATTATTATTGTCGTGGCAGACGTTAAATTTTCATGAAAATTTTGGTGAAATTTCACTGAAATTTTGGTCACATTTTCTCTTGGGTTGTACCGGTACATGAAAATCAAAACCACACCTGTCCTCCCCATTAAAGAACCAACAAAAAGACACTCAGGGTATCATGGGGGTACCTAACATGGGTTATACAACCATTAAACAGTTATACTGGCTCATCTAGCTCATCTGATACCGAATATAATGTATACTGATAAATAAATAAATAAATAAATTCCCAATTTGTGCTTTGTTAAATTCATGAACAGCTAACTGACTGGAATTCAAGAACAATTCATAGAATTTAGCTCTCTGAACATTTTACTTCAAGTACAGTTCATGAACTTTAGTTCAAGAACAATTCATGAACAATTTCATGAAAGTGTTCATGAACATTTTAATTCAAGAACAGTTCATGAACTTTTAGTTCAAGAACAGTTCATGAGCAATTTCATGAACAAACCTGCCATTTAATGTTCACGAACTGTGCATGAACTGTTCCGGAACATTTCAGGAACAGTTCATGAACAGCTGTTCATGAACAATTCATGAAATGTTCATGAACTGTTCACGAAAATTTCACAGGGGCTGTTATACTACAGAATTTTGTTGATAAATCATCAGTTACGAAAGCTTAATACCACATAAGTTCTCAGAGGGCCTAAAACCTGAACTCACTGTTTACAATATTTACTGTCTCTGAAAAAAAAGACTATTAAAATAGCCGATGTCCATCCGTCCATGCATCCACCCCACTGTGGTTTCCCTATGACAGCTTTAGTTATAGTTGACCAAATCAAATGAAATTTGCTATGCAGGTGTATCAACATAAAATATAGGTCCAGTTCGAATCGTGTGGTCCAACAATTTTTGCCAAAGTTATGCCCCTTTTTCAACTTTGAAAAAACTATTTTTAAAAGTTACCAACCAATAACTTGAGCTGTAATTGACAGAATCGAATAAAATTTGTTGTGTAGGTATATCAACATAAAATGCAGGTCAAGTCAAATCAGGCATTTTTTGCCAGAGTTATCTCCCTTTTCAACTTTGATAAATTTAATTTTTTGGGGGGGAAGGGGAGGGGTTCAAGCTGTCTTTTATTTTCTATTATTGGGGTTTGACGATAAACTTACAACAGGGTCATCTTATGTCAGACAGTTTTACGTGTGGAAGAGGGCAGAACAGATAAGTCACTTGTATGGCTAATATTTGCAGGGGAGATAAACCAGTTAACTAGATTACTGATTAGTGTGGTGTGCCATACTTTTGAACTGTAAATTTTTCCCTGTGAAAAAATGGCTGGACCAGTGCAAAAAGTGATCCTTCAAAAATTTAAATTAACATACAATTGGATTTATTTTTATGACTCAACTGCTGTTCTCAAGTGCATATTGAAAACATATCCTTCAATGTGAGATTCATATTTTAAGTTTTGGTGGCAGGAAGTTGACCGTGAGTTTGGGATTTTCAAAAGCATTTTTTTGGTGAGTAAATTCTTTTTTTTCAATTTTTATCACATTTTTGTAATCTGTTAGGTAGGAAGCAATCATTCATGTATTAAATAACCATTACTATTGAAAAGTAATGAAAAACACATCATGTTTTCCACCTGTCTACTCAAACTACAATCTTCAGTTTAGAATCACCTTAATGACAACATCTGGAAGTCTTTTCATATTTTTGAACGCCTTCATAAAGATTCAATTGAGCCTTCCTCTTGGGAAAATGAACTGTTACTGTACATACAGGCCTATTTGTTTACACCAGATACGGGCCCCCTACTGGGAGAGGGAAGCTAATGCAGGAAAGAAGCAGAATATTGAATAAAGGATAACAAGCACTGTTGTGGAGTACTTTCAAAACTGATGAAATTTTCTGAACAGTCTCCTTACCCCCCCCCCCCCCCCCCCCCCCCCCCCAATCTCCCATCCGATAATTTGTCATAGCTTAATGGAAGAAAATAACTTGTTTTTCCAACACAGGTAAAAACTAGAATTACTGTGAGCACTGCTCACTAAAGATACCACCCACTCCAACCAAGAAACATTTCACAACAGTAAAAAAGTATTTAATATACACAGCACATCTGTATGTTCTCCGAAAACATGAGAGCAATTTTCAATATGAGAAAGGGTAAATATTACAAAGAGCATGCAAGATGAAAAAATAAAAATACCTGAAAGCAGAATAGAAGGTGCACATCTATAATGTATATAAAAGAATGTCTGAGAGTTTCAATGAAATTCGCCCACTGGTATAAGAGGAGTAGCGGATAGCAGGAGTGTACCCCCCTAAAGCATCACAACAATTTGGCTAAGTTCATTTCGCCCTTTGGGAAAGAGTAAAAAATAAAAATACCTGAAAGCAAAATAGGAGGTGCACATCTATAATGTATAGAAAAGAATGCCTGTAAGTTTCAATGAAATCCACCCACTGGTTTAAGAGGAGTAGCGGATAGCAGATGTGTACCCCCAAAGCGTCACGGACGTACGGACGTACGGAAGTACGTAAGTACGGACACCATGAATGCTATATACCGCCCACTTTTCAAGTGGGTGGTATAAAAATAACCTCTATCAAAACCCCACTTTCACTTTCCATAGCGTACCTGAGTGACTGATGAGTCATTCAACAGTGTTAAGATATTAACAACACCCAGGCAGAAAGCAGAAGTGATATGTTTCATAATCTTTTTACTGCCACCCAGTTTGTTTGTTTGTTTGTTGGTGGTTAACGTCACATATTTATGCACCATGGCTAATCGTGACACAACATGGAGATGAAGTCAAGTTTAGTCAATCGTTGATCTACATGTTGCCCATTTTAGAGGACTTTCACCCCAAGCATTGGTGACTGGGTCCTATTTTACTAGTAAAGCGGAACTGGTTTACCACAGTAAACAAGTGCTGCTTACTTCCCGGGGTTCCCTCGGGGAACTGCCACCCAGTGCTACCATGCTAATGCACACACATCTACTTTCGCAACTCCATTCAAGAAAAATACAGAACTCCCAAAATAAACCGGTCTGCAGGCCTACTGTTATTCAACTGTGAGTTTCCCATGCATGTCTTAAAGTCACTAATGCATTGGTTAGCAAATTCCACTCCATGGGCAAATTTTTTACTAATACCTCAATCACCATGGAAGGTAACAAGGAAATTCAACTGAAAAACATATGCAGGCTACTGTGATTTTCAGCAGTGTAAAAGCTAAAAACTGGAACGAAATGTTGATGTGAGGTGGTTGTTTTGTGGTGAATAAACATTTGAAGAAATATGTGAAAGAGCATTTAATCTAATGAAATATGTTTTGTGTGGATAACGCCCATTGAAAATATTCATTGAACAGAAAACAACGAAGAATGGTTCTGCCTTATTTGTTTATTTGTTAAAAACAATGAAAGTGTCAATGACACTGTAGCTCAACTTGTGTAAGACAGGTACATGTATAGTATGTGACACAGCAATGACACACATCTAGGTAATGACCTGATAACAAAGGTACATGTAAAGCATTGTAAAGGTCTGTACATAAATACTGGCTGTAGCCTGTAACAAATGTACAGATAAAGTATTGTAAAGATGGGTGACAAGAAAAGAATGCTAAACTAGAAAAAAAATCTCCATGGGGTTAATATTACAATGGGGATCCTTGTATGGTGCACCATAAGCCAAATGTTAGCAATTGTTTTGGCCTGTCTGATTCAAACCCTTCTAAGGCTGATTCATACTAATTAATAAATATTTGTCCAGTCCTTCTTAAAATATAGGTATTTGAATTTTTTATCTTTAGCTCACAGGGTACCCACAGGTGAGTAGGTTTTATTTTTCTCATTGGAAATTGAAAATTGGGTTGTGCTAATAATGTTTACCCTCCCCAGACAACACCAAATATTAACACAGGAACTTGGATTCAACACATTTGAGTATACACATCCTAGGGATGCTGTATTCAGATACAAATGCCATATCTTTCATTTCCAGAACTCTGTACTGCGGTTTAATATAGAAATTGAAAAAATCCGTTCGTTAATTCGTGAGATTTTCAATTTGTTTTCATATTAAAATAAAATTTTTGCTGATACAGTGGAGCCCACTTAATTGGATATCTCCTAATTGTATATCCCTGTTAATTGAATAAAATTTTCAAACACAAAACCATTTACCATACCTTTAGTACAAATTTGATCTGTTAATTGCATATGGGTTGTAGAGTAAACTCCTGTTATTTGTATATAAATTTTTGTAATATGTCGAAAAAATTACTGTGACAGGCACCAAACTCCCCTTATTTAGCAACCTTTTTGGCCTCACTACAACCAGTATTGGCATTTATTCTATTATATCTTGTTTTTGTTATTATATCAGTGCTTTTGAAACAACAATGTGACAGTATTGGAGATACATCCTGGCATTTTGCTGCGGCAATAGCTTTTCCAACACAGGATTATGGATTCTATACTGTGTCGAGTGCCCGAATATTTCAAAGTTAAACTCGGTGATTTAATTTTTATTGTAGCAAATGAATACCAGTTCCACTTCTTATTCCTGTTACTTAAACCAGAGGGTAATACATTCAGGTTTTCCCAAATTCTCCGCGTGTCAAAGTTTAGGCATGTTACAGCTGCACATCCTCCAAAGTATGGAGGTAATGAATTACTGCAAGTGACATCTGCACGTGGATTTCCCACTCGTCAAAACAGCTTTCAATAACTGACTAAATTGCTCACAAAATTTCTTCTGTTAGTCCTTTACCCAACATCAACGGCCAAATTCGGCCAGCACTGTACACAGAAATCTCCATTCAAAGTTTATTACGTTTTAAAATTTTGTCCAAAAAACATAGCTTATGACCTCTCATTGGAATGAGCTCGATGATCTCGAGTCGCTCCAATGAGGGGTCATAAGCTATGTTTTGAGACAAAAGTTTGAAACTTTTAAATGTTATCCAAGAATTTATTTTGCAAGCATCATCTGCTATCCGCATTGGGTAAAGGGTTAAGAGACAACTGAGAAGATGGGTGGCTCCCTGCAGTGGCGGTTCAAGAATTTCACGAGGAAGGGGGTGGGGGGGGGGGGGGGCGTTAATTATCCTCATAGTATCAGTATGATGCATGGCATCATCCGAGTTGGGTTGAGAGTAACGAGTTTGGTCTATATTTTTTCCTTCCCTTCCCTTCCCTTACCCACACCCACAAGAAATGGCAAGACTGGTGTTCTCAGCGATTTCGAGGTTGCTATGACCATCTGCCCCAGTTACCATAAGATGTTGCGGTGTTGTTCTCGCAACCATAAATTCAAGTAATGTATTCCTGGTATGGCGTCATTTCGTTTTCGTGGGGACACGCTTTATCGATCAGAAGGGTCCCGAGTTGAATTTGGATACCGTGTTTTAAAATAGCTCCGGAAAAAGGCACGCACGGGTGGATCTGATCTGTTTCGACAACAATCCACTTCACCGAAGTTCCGAGGCTGTAAAAAGCTGCCAGATATGTCACAAAAATCGTGTTATAATTTGACATTTGGGTGGATTATGATGTTATTCCCCTGTTCAAAAATAAAAATGTATAAGCAATCTATAACTTTCCATGTCTGTTGAAAAACAGACTGAATACTGAGTTTGTTTGCCGATCTCCAATGACTTCAGAATATTTCATGCAATGTAGATCCAATTGACGGAAAAGCCACATGGTTGCACGCGATCAGCGAAATTCTCATTTTTTGGGTCAAATTTATCACACAAAATAATGGGATTTACCGAACCGATTTTCACCTTTAAAGATTTTATTTGATATACAAAATTCCCAAACAAAATGTATCAGGTACAGAAAAAAGATTTAGTGAACAGAAATTAATATGTTAATTGGCGAATCTTTTCCCAATACAGTCCAATCAACACTGATTAGTGAGTGGACATCTGACAATATGTAATTACACATAGCACACTCAGTCGATTTTTTGATAATTTTTTTCGTATGGAGTGTCCACGTAATGTGTCAATTCCTATCAAAGATACAGACACAGAAGAACAAGCTAGGAACCTGGATGCTTATTTTGATCTTATTTTGATTCAGATATGTCAATGAATGATCACATCAGCAGCATATGTAGAAAGTCATTTAGAGGTCTACAGTACAGCCGCCATGGATTGGTCGTAATCTATGCGTGGACAGTGATGTCCACACATGCGTTTACCAGGTAATACAAGGCCCGACAACAAGTTCTTACATTAGACATATTGAAGACTAAAACAACAAATTTTCAAAGTTGAAAAATGGAAAAAGGGCCATAACTCCGCCAAAATTGGTCGGACTGAACCTAAATTCCAACTTGGCTTGGGTATTCATGAGACAAACCTATGTACAAAATCTGGTGTTGATTCAATAACTCAAACTAAAGTAGACAGTATCAAACAAGGACTTCGCCCGGTGCATCATATGTGCTGGGGGATCAGGAAGAGGGGGGGGGGGGGGGTGGGGGGTGGTAAGTCAATTTATTTTGGCATGTAATCACCCCAAATTTGGGGCGGGGGGGGGGGGGGGGGGGTTATAGGACTCATTTTTTTTTGCATGAAATAACTCCCAATCCTTCAAAATGCATCTCGGGAAAATTGCCTAAATGACACTGGGAGTGGGGGGAGGGGGTGGGAGGTGATAGGCTTTAGGAGTAATTTTTTTTTGCATTTAACAACTCCCAATCCTTCAAAATGCAATTTGGGAAAAATAGGCCAATGAAATCGTCAGATGTGTACCCATACGAGCAACTAGTAGAAAGCTGAATGACGGAGGGCCACCCTGGATGCCGACATTATGTACACCATACATGGTATGGGTACATATAGAAATGGATTGGAGGAGTGCCTAATTTGATGGATAAAGGGTTAATATCTCCGGATCAAATTATTAGATTTACATAAAAAACTATACAGCACAGCACATCAGTGACCTGAATACATATATAAAGTAACCTGATAATCGGATTAAAATACATATATAAAGTAACCTGATAATCGGATTAATATTTATTGAGTTATCGCATGCAGAAGAAATGGATTGGAGGTGTTCTCAATTTGAAGGATAAAGGGTTAATATCACAGGATCAAATTATCAGATTTACACCAAAAACTATACAGTTCGGCACATCAGTAACCTGAACACAAGTATAAAGTAACTTGACAATCCAAGCAATATTTTGCAAGTTATCGAATGCCAAAGGGATTGGAGGAATTTTCCATTTGAAGGATAAAGGGTTAATATCTCAGGATCAAAATAACAGATTTACACCAAAAACGATACAGCTCGGCACATCAGTAACCTGAACACAAATATAAAGTAAGCTGACAATCCAAGCAATATTTTTCAAGTTATCAAATGCCAAAGGGATTGGAGGATTTTTCAATTTGAAGGATAAAGGGTTAATATCTCAGGAACAAAATAACAGATTTACACCAAAAACTATACAGCTCGGTACATCAGTAACCTGAACACAAATATAAAGTAACTTGACAATCCAAGTAATATTTTTCAAGTTATCGAATGCCAAAGGGATTGGGGGAATTTTCAATTTGAAGGATTAAAGGGTTAATATCTCAGGATTAATTTATCAGATTTACACCAAAAACTATACAGCTCAGCAGATCAGTAACCTGAACACAAATATAAAGTAACGAGACAATCCAAGAAATATTTTTCAAGTTATCGAATGCCAAAGGGATCGGAGGAATTTTCAATTTGAAGGATAAAGGGTTAATATCTCAGGATCAAATTATCAGATTTATACCAAAAACTATACAGCTCGACACATCAGTAACCTGAACACAAATATAAAGTAACTTGACAATCCGAGCAATATTTTTCAAGTCATCGAATGTCAAAGGGATTGGAGAAATTTTCAAATTTGAAGGATAAAGGGTTAATATCTCAGGATCAAAATAACAGATTTACACCAAAAACTATACAGCTTGGCACATCAGTAACCTGAAGATATATATAAAGTAACATGACAATTGGATTGATATTTTTTGAGTTATCTCATGCCAAAGGGATTGAAAAAATTCTCAATTTGAAGGATAAAGGGTTAATATCTCAGGATCAAATTATCAGATTTATACCAAAAACTATACAGCTCGACACATCAGTAACCTGAACACAAATATAAAGTAACTTGACAATCCAAGCAATATTTTTCAAGTCATCGAATGTCAAAGGGACTGGCGAAATTTTCAAATTTGAAGGATAAAGGGTTAATATCTCAGGATCAAAATAACAGATTTACACCAAAAACTATACAGCTCGGCACATCAGTAACCTGAACACAAATATAAAGTAACTTGACAATCCAAGCAATATTTTTAAAAAAAATGGATACGGACGTCGGATGGACAGACGGATGGACAAAGGATGGACGAACGACGGATGGCCACTCCGGATGCCGGCATTATGTGAACCATACATAGTATGGGTACACATAAAAATTGCCTAAATGACACTGAGGGGAGGGGGGAGGGTTACAGAAGTAAAAAAAAATGAAAGTGTCAATGACACTGTAGCTCAACTTGTCAAGACAAAGACATGTACATGTATAGTATGTGACACAGCAATGACAAACATCTAGGTAATGACCTGATAACAAAGGTATATATAAAGTATTGTAACGGTCTGTACATAAATACTGACCGTTGCCTGTAACAAATGTATAGGTAAAGTATTGTAAAGGTGGATGACAGTCAGATGCTAAACTAGAAAAGAAAACTTTGAGTCCCAGAGTGGGTCTGACTGAACCCCAAAATATTTGTTCTCATAGCACAGTGATAACAAAGGCACCTCAAAACACACTCATTCCTGTCCCAAGGTGAAAACAAAGGTACCCAAGAAGTTTCGTGAAGATCAGTTCACAAATATGAGCTGTGTAGAAGTTGTGACAAAAAACTGATTGGACCTAATTTCGGTACAAAATGGCCACTGGCAGCCATCTTGAATTCTGGACTGCACCCAGAAACACTCGTTCCCGTTCCAAGGAGATAACAAAGGTACCCAAGAAGTTTTGTGAAGATCGGTTCATAAATACAGCCTCTAGCCCGAGCCGTATTGACATGTGCACTTACAGTGTATAAGTAGCACTGAATAAATCAAAGTTCATCTAATTTGCATAATTTCTGCACGAGAAAAAAACCCGTACTATATGTGATGTATTCCATGTTACTAAACATTCATACAAAAATATATTCAAATCAGAACTTTCATACAGAAGTTCTGTACAAAAGACTGATTGCACTAATTTTGGTACAAAATGGCTGCTGGTGGCCATCTTGAATTTTGGACCACACCCAAAAACACTCGTTCTCATCCCACGGTGATAACAAAGGTACCCAAGAAGTTTCGTAAAGATCGGTTCATAAATACGGCCTCTAGCCTGAGCCGTATATAGAAGTTGTGTACAAAAAACTGATTAGACCTAATTTCGGTACAAAATGGCCACTGGCAGCCATATTGAATTTTGGACTGCACTCAGAAACACTCGTTCTCGTCCCAAGGTGATAACAAAGGTACCCAAGACGTTTCGTGAAGATCGGTTCATAAATACAGACTCTAGCCCGAGCCGTATTGACATGTGCACTTACTGTGTGTAAGTAGCACTGAAAAAATCAAAGTTCATCTAATTTGCATAATTTCTGCACGAGAAAAAAACCCGTATTATATGTGATGTATCCCATGGTACTAAACATTCACACAAAAAATTATTCAAATCAGCGCTTTCATATGGAAGTTCTGTGTAAAAATCTGATTGCACCAAATTTTGTACAAAATGGCTGCCATCGGCCATCTTGAATTTCGGACCGAACCCAAAAACACTCGTTCTCGTCCCATGGTGATAACAAAGGTACCCAAGGAATTTTGTAAAGATCAGTTCATAAATATGGCCTCTAGCCCGAGCCGTATTGCCATTTGCACTTACAGTGCTGAAAGTAACACCAAAAAACATCAAAGTTAGTCTAATTTGCATAATTTACGCACGAGATAAAAACCCATATTACACCAAAGAATTGAAATCCGTTAACTATTCTTCAAGTTATGCCATAAACAAAGATCTGAAAAAAATATTGATTGAAATATGCAAATTTCCAAGTCGAAAAGCCCCACAACTCTTATAAAAATCATCGGACCATACCCCAATTCAAACTTAACTTTCATTTTGATATAATTGAGGCAGAAAGCAACTTTGGCCCTGATCTATGAATCCATCCAAACTCAAGTTATCGTCGGAAAACCAACATGTCGATGGTAATGAGAAATTTTATAACTCATGTAAAAATAATTGGGCGGGACCCATAAATCGAACATGGCCCGTATTACTAGCTGAGGAATACACATACCAACTTTGGTTGAGATCAAATAATCCAAACTGGAGTTATGGGTCAGAAACCAAAAATCTTAATAGAAGGTCAAATTCTAAGTCGAAAAAGGGTCATAACTCATGTAAAAATAATTGGACGGAACCTATATTCAAATCTAGCTTGTATTACCAGCTGGAGAATACACATACCAACTTTGGTTGAAATCAGATAATCCAAACTGGAGTTATCGATCGAAAACCAATTGTTTATGGACAGAATGACTGACAGACAGACAGACCATTTACATAATACAACTGTTTTAACAAATGGGCATATAAAAATGCTACCCAAACTCTTGTCCATGCATTTGTGATAGCACATCTGCACTACTCTAACTTCTTCTTGTTTGGAGAGAGGTCCTCGGTTCGAATCCCACCTGCGGCAACCGCATTGTGTCCTTGCGCAAGACACTTCATCTCCATTGCCCGCGTGGGGGAACGGTGGCGTTGTGTACTAAGGCATACTGCACGTTGATGGTGCACTTGTCTTCAACCAATGCTAACCCTGGTTGTGTGGAGTTAGTATGTTGGGGAGCTGACAGTTGCTCGGTGGTTCTCTCCGGGTTCTCCGGCTTCCTCCACCCGTAAAACTGTCGCGGTCATGATTAGCCATTGTGCAAAAATATGTGACCTTAAACACCAATAAATAAATAAATAATACCAAAATGACCATCTCCAAATGGTGCTAAATGCAACTGCTAGAGTGGTGTGTTGCATATCTCAGAACAACCAATTCGCTCTAGTTTTGATGTATTTACACTGGTTTCCAGTAAAATACAGGATAATATTCAAGCTTGAGTTACTGGCGCAGAGGGAATGTTGTTGTATTGCTCCATCATACATAAGTGATCTTATCAGTAGTAAACATGCTCCATACCATAGTTTGAGATTGACCAGGATTGACTGGACATTTGTTGCCAAATGTTCCAATCAACAAACACCAAAGATTTGGGGACAGAGCTTTCTCTTTCACAGGCCCATTTCTGTGGTATGACATTCCAGAACATCTAAAATTAGTTATACATTTAGCTAAAGTAATGTAACACAGCAATGACACACATCTAGGTAATGACCTGATAACAAAGGTACATATAACGTATTGTAACGGTCTGTACATAAATGCTAACTGTAGCCTGTAACAAATGTATAGGTAAAGTACTGTAAAGGTGGGTGACAGATGATAAAACTAGAAAAGAAATCTTCATGGGGTTAATGTTACAATGAGGATCCTTGTATGGTGCACCATAAGCCAAAAGTTAGCATTCATTCAAAAATTTATTTACATCAGAACCTTCACATAGAAGTTCTGTACAAAAAACTGATTGTACCTAATTTCGGTACAAAATGGCCACCGGCAGCCATCTTGAATTTCGGACCGCACCCCAAAACACTCGTTCTCGTCCCAAGGTGATAACAAAGGTACTAAGAAGTTTCGTGAAGATCGGTTCATAAATACAGCCCCTAGTCTGAGCCGTATTGACATGTGTACTTACTGTGTATAAATAGCACCGAATAAATCAAAGATCATCTAATTTGCATAATGTCTGCATGAGGAAAAAACCCAAATTATATGTGATGTATTCGATGCTACTAAACATTCATACAAAAATTTATTCAAATCAGAACTTTCATACATAAGTTCTGTACAAGAAAACTGATTGCATTAATTCTGGTACAAAATGGCTGCCGGAGGCCATCTTGAATTTCGGACCTTACCCCAAAACACTCGTTCTCATCCCACAGTGATAACAAAGGTACCCAAGAAGTTTCGTAAAGATCGGTTGATAAATACGGCCTCCAGCCTGAGCCGGAAAGAAGTTGTGCACAAAAAACTGATTGGACCTATTTTTGGTACAAAATGGCCGCCATCTTGAATTTTGGACTGCACCCAGAAACACTCGTTCTCGTCGTAAGGTGATAACAAAGGTACCCAAGAAGTTTCGTGGAAGATTGGTGCATAAATACAGCCCCTAGACCAAGCCATATTGACATGTGTACTTACTGTGTGTAAGTTGCACTGAAAAAATCTAAGTTCATCTAATTTGCAGAATTTCTGCACGAGAAAAAAAAACGTATTATATCTGATGTATTCCATGCTACTAAACATTCAGACAAAAATTTATTCGAATCAGAACTTTCATACAGAAGTTTTGTACAAAAAACTGATTGCACTAACTTAGGTACAAAATGGCTGCTGGTGGCCATCTTGAATTTCGGATCGCACCCCAAAACACTCGTTCTCGTCCCACAGTGATAACAAAGGTACCCAAGAAGTTTCGTAAAGATCGGTTCATAAATACGGCCTCTAGCCCAAGCCATATTGAATTGCTGACGGCCGGCCAGATGGACGACAGGCCAAGGCATAACCTCAAATTTGACTACGTCAAAGTTGAGCTAAAAAAAATGGACAAAACCTACTTCTTGTGAATATCCTTTCCCCCATGGTGGTCTATTAGCATACAAAAGATCATTTAAATCCAACATCCACTGACTGAGATATGAAGGTCCAAAGTTGTTACAGGCAGACAGATGCATGGATGAACGGAACCAATTTCTATATCCTCAGCAAAGTTCATTTTGGAGGGGGATAAAAACTGTGCTAGAACTGTTCTCTTTAAAAAGGAGAACACATATTTGTAGACCAATTACACCTGTCAGTGGTAGATAATGAGGTCTATTTATGTAAAGCACCTTACCATAGGCATGGTGCCATTGCTGGCTAATTTTTAATTTCGGTGCTATATAAATGTATATATTATTATTAAGTACCTTCCAGTTAATTTTAGGCAAGACTTGGCTGCCTTTAGAGACAGCCAAGACTTTCCTAGAAACAACTGCAAAGCCACAGGACGTCAAAAAATTCATAAAATTTTCCAGGCCTTTAAGGATTCAGAAAGTTTCAGAGCATTCCAAGAGGTGAATACCAGATGGGGCATCTTCGATGAACAAGATAAGCAGCAAGGCAGTTGGATGCGCCAAAAAATGAACCCAAAAAGAAAAAGCACTACCGCAATAGTTATCAAAATATGAGAGAAATGAGGAATATATAAGCAGCAGTTCTGTTGGATGCTCCTGAAAGTGAGCCAAAAAAGAAAAAACACTACAGCAATAGTCCCAAAAAGAAAAAGCAGTCCAGAGAGAGTTATCAAAATATGAGAGAAATGAGGATGACTACAATGAATATGAAAGTGTCAATGACACTGTAGCTCAACTTGTTCAAGACATGTACATGTATAGTATATGACACAGCAATGACAAACATCTAGATAATGATCTGATAACAAAGGTACATGTAAAGTATTGTAATGGTTTGTACATAGATGCTGACCGTAGCCTGTAACAAATATATAGGTAAAGTATTGTAAAGGTGGGGTGACCGTTAGATGCTAAACCAGAAAAGAAATCTTTGAGTCCCAGAGTGGGTCTGACTGAACCCAAAAATATAGCACAGTGATACAAAAGGCACCCAAAAACACTTGTTCCTGTCACAAGGTCCAAAGGTACCCCAAGAAGTTTCATGAAGATCGGTTCATAAATACAGTGTCTAGCCTGAGCCGTATTGACATTTACTATGTATAAGTAGCACTGAATAAATCAAACTTCATCTAATTTGCATACATTTTGCACGAGATAAAACCTGTATTATATGTGATGTATTCCATGTTACTAAACATTCCTACAAAAATTTATTCAAATCAGAACTTTCATACAGAAGTTCTGTACAGAAAACTGATTGCACTAGTTTTGGTACAAAATGGCTGCTGGTGGCCATCTTGAATTTAGGACCGCACCCAAAAACACTTGTTCTCGTCCCACGGTGATAACAAAGGTACTCAAGTAGTTTCATAAAGATCAGTTGATAAATACGGCCTCTAGCTTGAGCCCTATAGAAGTTGTGTACAAAAAACTGATTGGACCTAATTTCGGTACAAAATGGCCTCTGGCAGCCATCTTGAATTTTGGACTGCACCCAGAAACACTCATTCTCATCCCAAGGTGATAACGAAGGTACCCCAAGAGGTTTCGTGAAGATCAGTTCAAGAATACAGCCTCCAGCCCTAGCCGTATTGACATGTGCACTTACTGTGTATAATAAGTAGAACTGAATAAATCAAAGTTCATCTAATTTGCATAATTTCTGCACGAGAAAAAAACCTGTATTATATGTGATGTATTTCATACAAAAATTTAATCAAATCAAAACTTTCATACAGAAGTTCTGTACAAAAAACTTATTGCACTAATTTTGGTACAAAATGGCTGCTAGCGGCCATCTTGAATTTTGGACTGTGCCCCAAAACAATTGTTCTCGTCCCACGGTGATAACAAAGGCACCCAAGAAGTTTTGTAAAGATCGGTTCATAAATACAGCCTCTAGCCTGAGCCGTATAAAAGGTGTGTACAAAAAACTGATTGGACCTAATTTCGGTACAAAAAGGCCACTGGCAGCTATCTTGAATTTTGGACCGTTCCCAGAAACACTCGTTCTCGTCCCAAGGTGATAACAAAGGTACCTAAGAAGTTTCGTGAAGATCAGTTCAAGAATACAGCCTCCAGCCTGAGCCGTATTGACATGTGCACTCACTGTGTATAAGTAGCACTAAATAAATCAAAAAGTTCATCTAATTTGCATATTTTCTGCACGAGAAAAAAACCTGTATTATATGTGATGTATTCCATGTTACTAAACATTCATACAAACATTTATTCAAATCAGAACTTTCATACAGAAGTTCTGTACAAAAAACTGAATGCACTAACTAAAGTACAAAATGGCTGCTGGTGGCCATCTTGAATTTCCGACCGCACCCAAAACCACTCATTCTCGTCCCATGGTGATAACAAATGTACTCAAGAAGTTTCGTAAAGTTTGGTTCATAAATATGTCCTCTAGCCAGAGCCGTATTGGTATTTGCAGTTACAGTGCTGAAAGTAACACTAAATAGATCAAAGTTAGTCTAATTGGCATAATTTATGCACGAGAAAAAACCCTGTATTATATTTGATGTATCCCATGGTACTAAACATTCATACAAAAAATTATTCAAATAAAAGCTTTCATATGGAAGTTCTGTGCAAAAATCTGATTGCACCTAATTTTGTACAAAATGGCTGCCAGCGGCCATCTTGAATTTCAGACCGGACCTAAAAACACTTGTTCTCATCCCATGGTGATAACAAAGGTACCCAAGGAATTTTGTAAAGATCAGTTCATAAATATGGCCTCTAGCCTGAGCCGTATTGGCTTTTGCACTCACACTGCTGAAAGTAACACAAAATAAATCAAAGTTAGTCTAATTTGCATAATTTAAGCACAAGAAAAAAACCTGTATTATATGTGATGTATCCCATGGTACTAAACATTCATACAAGAAATTATCTGAATCAGAGCTTTCATATGGAAGTTCGGCGCAAAAATCTGATTGCACCTAATTTTGTACAAAATGGCTGCCAGCGGCCAACTTGAATTTCGGACCGGACCCCAAAACACTCGTTCTCCCACGGTGATAACAAAGGTAGTGTTGGGAGGTTAGTAAATTCTTGCTTGGTGTCGGTATCTACTCGTTTTTTTACAAAAAGAGATGACTCCGGTTTCGGTTATTTGTTCTGAAAAACATAATTTACTGAGGTATCTATCAGTTTGTAGCACTAATTTGCCGTCAGTGTCATGGATCATGTATGTTATTCCCATTACTAGTCTTGTTGAAATAAATTTCAAAAATACAAGCCCAAATCTTTTAGTTTTCTCCACTTTTCATGGTCTCCACCTCAAAAGTCCCTTCCCAGATACACTCATCTCTTTTGACAACCTGAGCCAGGTGAGCGCTTTAGGCTCACTTGAGCCTCTGGTTTGTTTTGGTGTTTTGCATGGTGGATTGTGCCATTCCCTGCATCGTGGAAGGTTTGTTGAGGCAAATTTGCTGCATTGTTCATTACAGCATTACAAGTTTTTGATGGAAATGACTTGACATTGTCCATACCACTGAAACAGTCTGTCAGGTGCATGTGCGTTCTTCGTTTGCGATGTCATGTGACATTTATCGCTATTGCAATAACATTACAAGATCTTTTATCACCGCATTTTTATCGCTATTAATATTTCTGTCTACGATTGCGTTTTTGGGAGTAAATGGTAGATAAAATACATGAAATGCAATTACCACTCTGTACGTCAATCAAATGATTCACCACGGAATGCTTGAAACACAACGAGTAGGATTACTGGCTTCTGAAATTTGTTGAATTATGTTATTTACTTACCTCAGGGCTTGCCTTGAGTAAAATGGTTGGGGCCTAAAAAAGTCCCCCAGATGTTGAGGTCGGGGCCTGCTGGGGGCCTGAAAAAAAGTCCCCCAGATATTGAGGTCGGACCTTTTGGGAAATTTTATGTTACATTCTTTCCAATGGCGACCTTACTTGATTGCTTTTGCTTAGAAAAAAAAAATCCCGGGGACGAAACAACTTGGACCCATCATGTGGGTACTGGACATTTCGTACATAGACATTTTGGATTTTTTGTTGATAAAATTTTAGGACATTTCGTATATATTGTGGCATGCGGGGTGTGTATTTTCGATGCAGGGGTTGCCTCAAAGAAAAAAATTGAAAAACATTTCAGTTTACCGTTGAAATAATCTCAATCCATGAAAATTCCCCACAGCTTTGGATATTTCAGAAATGGAATGCGCCCCACCTCTCCACGTAGACACAGGTACACATTTTATTTTATTTCGTACATTTATTTTGACGGCAGTTTCTGTGTCTAGTGTTGCATTTATTCAGATGTTAGGATCGGATGTACCCGCGCATAGTATTGTGGGATTGAAGGGAATTCCCCCATTAGTTGACAAGCGTGCTTTCGAAGTCTCGTAAATGTGTTTGTTTTTTTTTTGTTTAATAATCTTGGCATTTTCTCAGTTTTAATGTGGATTTAGGTGGATGTTAATTCGAATCAGACAAAAACAGTTTGTATTATTATTTTATCTGTTATTTGCTGCTTCTTCTATTGTAATCACACTTGCGGGAATGAGACGTGAATGGAAAAATTAATCTCGCAAAATTTCGTTCCCCAAACCTACCAACACTGAGATTTCGGGAGCCAAGATTGAAAAAAAAGTCGGGGGCGAAAAAGGGGGCCTCTTGGGGCCGGGGCCAATTGGCCCCAACTCAAGGCAAGCCCTGCTTACCTGTTCTCAGAAGTACAGCCACACTGGGCTAGGTTGTTTGGTTGTTTCAGCCATTTTTATGCCAAAACGTACCACGAGGCCGGGAGATTGCATCATCGCATGCCATAAATAAATTAACTGCGCATGTAACCGGGACGACGTTTTTCTGTGATCACATCGGTCGGTGTTTTTTAATAACCGACACCGAGTTGTATTCTCGGTTAACTTCCCAACACTAAACAAAGGTACCCAAGAAGTTTCATAAAGATCAGTTCATAAATAGGGCCTCTAGCCCGAGTCGTATCAAATTGTTGACAGACAGACGGACGATGGACGACAGGCCATGGCATAAGCTCAAATTTGACTTACTTCAAAGTTGAGCTAAAATGTTGATTCTTGTGTGCTCTGTACAAAACACGAGACACGTTCTGCTGACTGAAGTTCGGACCTGTGGTTGAAAACAAGTTCCATTTAAAATTCACCATTCCAAAAGAAACCTTTGGGGAGTACATACACACTCTGTGACTTAAATAAATGCACATCCTTGTCAGGAACCTTTGAAAGAAAAGAGTGCTGGTCTACTGATGTAGGCATTTATCTACTGCATCAAACAGATTGCAGGGTGGGGGCACACACTGGAACTTACTCCACAGGCTCAATGACGAGAGAGATGTGATACCTTGTTTTCTGCGTAAACGTAGTCTCCCATCTAAATTTGATTAACTTGAGCTGTTAAAGAGATTATTTGACCCTTTTTGGCTTTTCCAAATTTGCATGGAGCTTAGCTTACGGGAATGTTTGAATAGGCCTTATGAGGCCACCATATTTTTTGTTTAATTTGATTCTTTCCTTCTGTTTGAGTGCACAAAAATCCATAGGCTCTACTGCAGAATTGGATCTTGGGCAGTTTTAGAATGTTGAAAGAAATATTTGTTTGTGACCAGTTTTATGACTTGACCGCCTTGTTATTCTTTGTTTGTTGTTACATTAATAAACTTGTAATTAATGTTTATCAGTTGTTTTGCTCGCTGTTACTTTGTTACCCACTATCAATTAAGTTACCACCAATACGAGGTGTTAAAACAGATGTTAGGTGTGATAAATTGATGCTATCGCAGAATAAACAGCTTCTATGATTAGTGGGCCATCACGTATAAAAAGAAAAAAAGCAGGCTCCATTAAATATCCCCGAAAGGGGTCGTTTTTGTTGTCAGCTATCCAAAGAGACGTCCTACCGCAAACCTAAAAACCAACTAAGATAACCTGACGCATACTATACTTGTCAATGATGGCCCTCCACCGCTATCATCTCCGAAGTGGCAGACTATACTTGCCAGAAAATATGAGAGCACAGCACCCTCGGGGCAAGGTAGTACCTTTGTGAAAGGACCCAACCTCTCACACTGGTCCTCACCCGAGGGGTCAGCCAACTTCGGTCAACAAGGTTAACCCAACCCACGTGACACCCTGTCCAGAGACAACTGCCGAGTACCCGAACCTTTTCCTCCTTCAACACACCTAAGACATGAAAGTATCAGTTCACAAACAGTCACTAAGGGTCGAAAGGGGCTTACCCCATAGTGTCCCTTCGTGCTGTCGGCCTGCAAAACCATTCAGTTCATTAAATATATTTTCACTCACACATCTGCCTTCAGAGTATGAACACCTGGACAGCTATGGAATAACCTGTTAGACTAGAGAAAGCCATCTCAGCTCTGGGCGTCTCTTGCCCAATCTCCTGGACTATCCAGGAAATAGGCATAAGCATCCATCTGAAACTGGAATTCAGAGTTGATGAGAACACCACTACACCAACCTCCTTGGGGAGAGGTAGTACCTTTGGTGAGAGGATCCTCTCCCACACTGGTCCTCACCCGAGGGGGCAGGGGGGGGGGGGGGCTTGAGAAAAAAAGAGGAGCCCATCGACCAAGCGTAGAGATGCCCGAAGTTTGGAGGCTTGTTCCCCTCCTAATCCCACAGGCAAACCCAACCAACTGCCGGCTCCCCAGCCGGTTCAGTTGGATGTGAACGTCCTGTAGAGATTGAGGAGGAACTGGAAGTTGCTTTTTCGCCACCTCCCACCCCTCATCCTTTGCTTCCGGATATCCCAGGCAAGGGACACACACCAATCCTGTCATCGCAGTCCTCAGAAACACGCAAAGATTAGATTATGAGGGAATGCAACAAAATCATGGCGGAGTCCCAAGAATTCAAACGACAGTCTGCTGAAGTCTCCAGAATGGCACGGGAATGGCTAGATAATAAGAAAAAACAACAAAACCAAGAAACAGCTTTATCTCCATCTCCATCACAGCCACCTCCTAAAAAGAAGACCCACGGGAAACACAAACGCGGATAAGCTGCTTCCTTCTCTTTTCCTCCTTTACCGCATTCAGACATGGCAAATACTATACAGCTAACAAGGGTCGAAGGGGGCTTGCTCCACAGCGCCCCTTCGGCGCGCAAAAAAATTTCTTCTTCCATTAAATACAACTTCTAGCTCATGCTCCCATTAGGGAAACGGCCACTCCCGACTAATAAATCAAGTTTTCACATTAAAAAAACTGTGGAACTATCATCTGATTTGTTGACAAACAAATCAGGTAACTTGACTAGCGTCTGATCAATCTACGTCAAAATTTGGATGATGAAATATATCTTCGAGATGCGAATTTTGGGCAAGACTTTATTCATCAAAGTTTGATGATGAAAACTTTTTTTAAGGGGAGAGTGCCTGAGGACTGTTGAAGGACTTTTGAAGAGTACCTAGATGGATCGTTTGGGGGATCACTCCAATGACTTGAACAGATAACAGTTAATTTCAACTGCCGATATTGTTGCACTGTCTTCGATGCAAAATCGGTAAGGAAATGGTGAGGAAACAGTTCAAAACACAGCCACCTACCTGACTTCCGTATAACGTAAACAAACAAAGTTTAACGAACACCACTGAGTGACAACAGAATTACAGAAACTGCTGATGTGCAAACAATCGTTAACAATTTATATGGCTGCAATTGTCCCACATAATACTTTGTAACTGCGGTCACCCTGCTTTTCCCATCCACAAAAAAACACGTTTACGAATAACTGTGATGGATATCTTGATTCTTGTGTTATCTTTCATTTAAGCATTAGTAATTCCTGGTTTAATCAATTTTTTTTTGAGATGCATGCTGACACACAGAATGCAGGGTAATTAATTCTTGTGTGGGTAGAGGGGGGGGGGGGGGGTGAGGGGGTGGAAAATCAATAACTTTTCAAGGATTTAAGCACTTTTCAAGGATTCTGATCACGATTTTCAAGGACTATTATAAGGTTCATATGAACTCATGAAGTTACAATACTGTAAAGGAACAAGTTTTAGTTTGGATATTCCTCCGGTGTCCACATCTTTACTGAAGGAGTACTCCCACACCGAATGGAACAAGCCTAGAGAATTTAAAATAGTAAAGAGGGATACAGAAAACAACGGCTGTCAATCAATTGTTTCCAGTACTTTAGACGTCTTCAACTGGTTGAAGCTTTGTGTGCCTATCCACAGACTGCTAATTGTTTTTTGGTGAGTGCTTAACTCGGATTTCTCCCCTAATAATGATTTTATAACAACTGGCGACGATGTGAACTGAAAACACAGGGTTTTCTCCCACTTGAAAATATTCACAATTGTCACTGCGAAATCTCGTTAATTTCAGAAAATGAGGTTTTGCCTGCAAATAATATTATTTCAAAAGTAATTGCTTTTGAAAATTACGGAGAATAAGGTGTTTATTTTGTTCAAATTGGTGAAATTTGCTTGCACTGTGATCGAAATTCTTGATTGTTTATTGCTGTTGTCAAGGTGACAACAAATAAAACATACAGTCTTCCTTTCAAAATGTTATAGCTTTTGATATCAAACTGTAATTTGCAAGTTTTCAACTTCAAAAAGCATTAGATTATGAAAGAATTTTTGTTCATTTTCTCTCTGTTAGTGCAGTGGATAAGTCAAACAATTGTTCACTTTTTGACAAAAGTATGAAACTTTGCACACATGTTGCTTGTCTTATTCTATTTTGAAAACAATCGGGACACACTTGATTTACCTCCCCTTTCGGCCTTCATCTTGAAATTCAAAATGGCCGCCACTGAAATCTGCACAGAAGTGATTTATGCATATGTTTTGCATTAAAATATTGAATTGACATGTCGTTATTGCTAAATTTTGTTACCAGTGGTTATAAACCTTAGTATCAGCAACATTTTTTCCAACTGGGGTCTTTTTACAGTTGCTTGATGACAGTTATGAATGCAATTTCATGTATGTTAAGGTATTTTCGCTTTGTTATAATATCGTGCTTAGTTTTTAAGTCATTAATCCATAGTTATGAGGATTTCGACAATATATTTAAACAAATAAACAAAGAATCATTCAGAAAATCACATGTAATTGTCCAAAATGCATAATTTTTATGTTATGAAGGATAGGCGTGGGGGTGTAATAATGCTAAATCTCAGTGTATATCCAAAAACTTTCTTTCAAAGTAGTGACTTGACCTCTCTTACAATACAATTTGGTGATATAGTCTGTTGTTAATACACATTATTTATATTCATAAAAGTCATTAAACTTAATTATACTCAGGTACTTGCTATATGCATATGATATCAAGATCAGTCAGTCATATGGTTCTACAGCTGGTAGCATGTGCCGGCACAGAGACACAGTTCCGTACACGTAAGTGAAGACACTGTACACTTGCAGGGTCGTTTACATGACTTTTTACAGCTACATTTGATTAATTCCTTGCATGCTTTAGCTGCCTCGGGAAGTGTCGACCAAAATGGATTCCAAGCACTATTTGGTCCCTTAATCCATCCCCAGTCACCAGGAGTGGGCAAATGTTGTATCGGAGCAAGTGCCTGACACCAACAATATCCAGCTTGATGAATAGCCCGCTTAATGTGTTGAGTCAGAGCGGCAGAAGTTGGTGGTATTCTGTCAATTTGCCTTCCTTTGGTAAACAGGAGTTTCCTTGCCTTATCCACATCAGAACACTCACTTGCTCGGTCATAGAGAAGGACAACAAACCTCTGTAGGTGATGGAACTCCTCATCTGTTATAGAAGCTGGCTCATTGGACAGATTGCGAAATATTGGTGTGATGTCTGGATATGCCGACCAAGTATCCCATGCCGTTTTTTTACCGATACCACCAAATGAAGACACTGTATCACACCCAGTAAAAGCGTGGAAGAATAGAAGGGATCTAGCTTTTTCTTCACCTAAAGCCTCTGCTATTGCATGAACTGGTATTGCCCTGTAATGCTTCTTTACCCCAAATATAATCCACAATTCTTCCAGAGACAAATCAAAATATTTGCTTACTGCAAGAACAACAATATCTGTGTCCACTGTTCTAATGCTAACTTTATGATAACCATTTCTACTACAGTCCAGAGCGTGAAGAATTAATCGTGTATCAGCTTCCTCATGGTTAGATGGCGTTATAGTAGAGAGATCTCTACCAGTAGCAGTCTGTGATGAAACTATGACAGTATCATGTGTGCTAAGCAGTTCCTTGTCACCTGTATCCTGGCTTTCTATACATTCAGATAGAAAATGGTACAATTCACTTTTATTTCCATCAACTCGAAGAAAACTCTGCCAATTCTTTGGTATGGGTGTTGATCTTTTAACAACAAGACGATTTCCAGATCCTCTTTTTCTTCGTGTTGAGCTTTTGAGACTTCTTTCAATATACCTATCCCACACTATATCCAATCGTTTTACACGTTCCAATTGTTTCAGTATATATGGCATGAATATAGTATCACAGTAGTTGCCAAAGGTTGAACAAGACTTTGGAGGAAGCATATTCACAACAACAGAACCATCCAGCAATTTTGCATCAACATCATCAGTACCTTTCTCTTCAGCAATTACCATTTTCTCAAGACAAGGAAGTAAATCCGATTTAGTGCATTGTCGAAGTTCTCCCATATCTGACAGAGAGGGTGGTGCTCCTTGGTTTTCGTGCTTGAAGAAATCGTCCATATTTCCATCTCGTGATTGGCATGATATATACATTCGACTGAACAACTCGCAGTTACTCTTAAGAGATTTTATCTGGTGAGACACCCTGGTTACTCTTACAGTTCCTGATTTCTGGAAGATATGAAAGTTGTTCTTCGGAATTATGTCAGAGAGTGCAACAGATTTGTCTTGCAACCTTTCCGATACATATGTTTCATACTGGAATTTGCCACTGTTTTACATTTTCTTTAGGGAATCGACAGACGTTTCAGGAAACACCTCCTTTGTATCTAGTGCAATCAAATCTTGTGTGTCCTCTTTGAACGGATTTCCTGTGTCCTCAAAATGGGAGACTAATGCCTTTACATGTTCAACAAACTTGGTTTGAACTGAAGGTGATTGATCATGATGCTTTGTATCTTCAATTGTGTCGATTCCAAATGAGATTTTAAACTCATTAATTATCCGTGCAATTTCTGGCCCAGCTGTAACCCATCTAATTAAAGCAGATGGGTTGTCTGTAATTCCTATTATACCACCGTCTCCTTTGATAAGATAGTTCATTTGCTCGTGAGCATGGTCGAGGGCAATTGTTGAAAATATATGCTGAGACTTTTGAACTACGAAATGTCCTTGCTTGAATTGTTGATATACATTTGGCGCTTCTAGGTATAGCTGCTGCATGTCCCGAATATGTACAGGAAGCCATCTAGAATAGTTGGTATGATCAAAGGCAAACATCCAGGGAACTAACTGGCATAAACATTCTACGTACAATTCAAAATTTCCTTCTCGAAAGGAACGCACCAACTGCAGCATATAAATTTCCAGTTTCAAAACTAAAGCCCAGTAATAAAATTGTGGGATTGCACCAGCATTCACTCTGCACCATGTTTCAAAATTCATCTCTGGTTCATATGGATCTAATGATGCAATGTATTCTGTAAATGCATTCACCTGCAGAATGAAGAGGGCTGCTGCTGTGACCTGATGTACATACCTAGATCTAGTTACATGTGATCCTTTTAGTACTCCCTCAGCTCGACCCGATGTTGTTATTTTCGCTTGTACTATAGTAGTGGTCCATCCAGATCCTGTTAACAAATCTCCAAGTAGTTTCAGTACATTCATCTCTATATGCAATCCACCCATCACAACAACATATTTACTTTCACCAAACCTTTCTGGCCATGCCCACTGGATTTGTTTACCTAAACTATATAAAGGTTGGTCCATCGTAATTACTGGAGTCTGTTCTGGATTTAACATCCTTGTAGCTTTGGATACGAGGTCCATAGCATGCAGTATCATAGCAGCAGAATGTGCAGCTTCAGTAAATAACGGCATAAGACTTATTGGCGAAACTGGTCGAATTTCTGGCGATTGTCTATTGGCATGGTAAGCAGACCATGAAACATTATCACTCGCATCAAGCTGTCCTTCTGTTACTACTACATCTTTAACCTTCTGTAACCACTCCTTTTCCAGGTTATTAGCACTGGTTATTACTGATGTGTCTGGTGTGCCATCAGTCGCTGATACTGGTACTGGCACAATGTCATTACTGTGAAATGTTACAGGGTCAACATCAGTATATTCCATTGGTAACGTGGGCAGTTCTTTTCCATGTGATTCTCCATAAAATACACTTGAAGTCTCTCTATCTGTTCCAAGGTTATCTAACGTTGGAAACTGCATAAGCGATATTGCCGTTCCGTGAAAAGCTTCCATAGCACCTCTAGAGGATGGATTATGATCTATATTATCAACTGTCCCTACAGTAAACACATCAGATTTTAATCTTGATGGGCATACAACACCATCCCTTTCGAATTGTGCACATACATCATGTGAGAGATCATTTGAGAGTTCTTGCACTCTGTCATATGATATACTCAAACCACGGTCTGCAAACACGTCTCCTATTTTCTTCTTGTGGGCCTAAAACATAAGCATAGAGTATTTATAGTGATATAAATAGATTCTAGATGTTAAATAATGTAGGAACAGGAACTTGAATTTCTCTTTTATCTGCAAAATAACGCGAGATACAAGTATTTGAAATTTTAACGGCGGCCATTTTGAAATCCAAGATGGCGGCCATATTTGACCTCATATCACGTGTGTCCCGTTTGGTTTTTGACCTACATACAATAGAGCTGTTGTATGCAAAGTTTCATACTTTTGTCATAATCTGAACAGTTCATTTATATTTTTGGACTTATCCACTGTACTATGTATTTCGATGTAAATAAACAAAATAGGGGAGATAATTTGGTGTTGAAACTTTTAGGTTGGTTAGAGTAACCTAAATGATTTTCGAAATTTTTTGTGGTTAGGGTGACGTAAGCATATCCAAAACATTTTTTTTTTTTTTTTTGTGTCCCTTTATATATATGATTGGTGATTCCTATTTGTGATTCACTTTGTTTTTGACCAAAATAATATTTTTGTTTTTTCACAATAATTATGGCACTCAATCTTCAAACAATTTCACGGGATGAATTCATGTCACTTAATAATATTGGTCCAGTAAAAGCTGAATGTTTGTTTATATGTAGACAAAATAAAGGTTTTTTAACAATGGAAGATTTGGTACAACAGACTGGTATCCTATGAATGCATATGGTCAGATTTGATAAAGAATGAGATAGTCACATTAGATATGGCTCCATTATTACAACACAGTCCTACACGGCCATGTGTAAGTAGGTCATTGGAATCACCTACTGTTGAGGTACAGTCGACACAGAGCTTTTCAGATCCACAAAGTCAGCAAAATGTGAGCTTAAATCCTTTTGAGTTACCTACACCACCTAGAACTCAGCTTTCATCTCCTAAAACTGATTTAAATGAAAAAAATTTAATAAACTTACATGATATGGTAATTCAGTTGTGACAAGAAATGAATATAATGAGACAAAGATGCGATGAAGATAGAGAAGGGAGAAAGCTGTATTGGAAAATGAAGGCGATTTCTCCAAGAAAAAATGTGATGAAGATCGAGACCAATGGAGAAGGGAGAAAGCTGTATTGGAAAATGAAGGAGATTTCTTCAAGAAAAAATGCGATGAAGATCAAGACCAATGGAGAAGGGAGAAAGCTGTATTGGAAAATGAAGTAGATTTCTTAAAGAAAAAAATGGAGGACATGAGACAGAGTGCTTCACAGCAAATGATAAATTCAAAAGATGAATTTAAAACTGAATACAAGAAGTTGTTAGTCGATACCATCAGAGAAAGGGAAAGGCAAGAACAGACTGCAACAGAGCAGATCAGACCATCTGGCACTTCCTTTCTAGAGTCAAAGATTAAGACTGAATCATTGCCTTCAGATGTATCTATCAAAAAGGGATTTTTCAAAGATGAATATAGACATGACCAAAAATCAGATGGCAATTCTTCATAGCATATAGCTTGTCGAAAGAGAAAAGTGTTAGAAGACAACAACAAAAGAATAGATCAAGAGAGAAACATATTTCCAAAAATCAGATGACAATTCTTCATCACATAGCTTGTCAAAAGATAAAAGTGTTAGAAGACAACAACAAAAGAATAGATCAAGAGAGAGAACATATTCCCCAAAATCAGATTTTTGGGATGATGATTCTTATTATATATCACATTCAAAGAAGCACAGAAAACAGCAAACAAGATCGTCTTCATCCGATTCATCAGACAGCTCAAGTTCTGGCTGTTCTGAAAGAGGTCACCATTCCCATCGTCGTAGAAAGTGTAGAAGTCCCTCTCGACCCAAGTTGCCAATTTTTAACGGTAAACATTCCTCAAAACGGGAGACTTTTATTAGTGTTGTACGGTTAACCGGTTTTATAAGTCGGTTTCGGTTTTGCTTGAAAACCGAAACCGTGTAACTGGTAAATGAGTACGGTTTCGTTTTTTTCCTAAAATGTCGGGAAGAGATGTTTTCTTTATTCAGTTTGCACTAACAATGTGTGAAATGTCAAGCTTTGTCAGGAAATAACAGTGTCGTCAACGCACGCCACATTCTGGGTGCAAAGAGGCCACTGCAGCATGTCCAGATCACTCGAGAATTATGTATGACAAGTTGTCAATCACAAATCGTTGGCGTAAAAATGGGTTGTGTTTTCTATGAGAATGACAAAACAGACAGCCAACACGCCTACATTTCACTGATTACAGGAAATACCTTGCGCAATTGGCTTCGTTTTTGAACAGGTTTATATGACATAGTCAATCAGTTTAATTAAAATTACTTATCTACAATCTGTTGGACAGGGAATAATATCAAATCAGAAAAAGGTCTTGGTATTTCATTGTCGTATTCAAAAATAACATTTGTCACGGATTGCCCCACCACGTGCATCGGATGTTGTCTGTTGCCTCCCTTGATGTGCTTATCTGGGAAGAGGTTTTACTGGAATTCAGTTTTGGGACGTTCCGACCCGAGACGATTTGTTCTGAAGGCTTCGGCCCACTAAAACGCGAAACCGCAAGTTATTCTATTTAGTTCAATATATGAAGGCCAAAACGTCTTAAACCGAAACGTCCCGAGGCCGAAACGTCCCAAGACCGAATCGTCCATATCCACGGGATAAAGCTGCGTTCCATAATATCGCTGTCAACGTGTCACAGTTGCATTCCCACACAACTTACTTTAAGGGGGCCAACCAAAGGAACAAATCAGCGGTAGAAATAGAAATTGGAATGGCAAGAGGCAAACGCAAAAAAAGTTACAATATATAACAGTACACCAGTGAAATTGTGAAATCAATTCCGTTGAGCTAAAACCATTGCGTGCACGAGGTTGAGGAGGGGGGGGGGGGGGGGGGGGGACAATAGGTATTTGGTAAAGTGGTTCGTTTTGAAGCCCACCCAGCTACAAACAATATGACTTTCCCATTCCAGGCTGACATGAAATGATTGCTGATTATTTTACTAGGGTGGGTGGTGGCACTAGTCACCACTGTGTGTGTGTGTGGGGGGGGGGGGGGGGCGGGAGGGAGGGAGGGGGTATTGAAAAGAGTGCATACATCAGTTCATTGTCAAATATGTTAGGATGGGTGTCTAGGTGACCCACTTGGCAACGCTTGTTATTATTTGCAATGCCTGGTAGGGTCATTTTGTTAGGCTGCCCACTGCCCAGGGCCCACCTAGGAGTGAGCACTGAACAGAGCGCTGGGAAATTGTGAATCAGCTCTTTTCACACCCATGTGTTAACTGGTAGAGTGCTGGAAGCCCTATTTTGGGCTTTACTAAAAGTGACAGGCAATAACTGTCTGTATCTACATTCTGCCTGAGGAAGCCTTTATTGTCCCTAATATGAATCAGATTTTTTATACAATACCTTGCGCTCTGACATTTAATTGGATAGTGCCTGTAAGGCACTATCCAATTAAATGTAAGAGAGCAGTATATGATGAGCTTTGATTTGTTGTCAGAAAAACTCAGCACTTTACCAGTTAATATCAATTCATCATAGACTCTCTATGCCTGAACTTAAAGACCAGAGGTGGGGTGGGGGGGGGTGGGGAGGGGCATGTGCCTAGAATTGGTGAGTGGTGATATTCTACGAACACTGTTACATTTTATTTTCTTTTATATTATTTTGTTTTGATAATGCCTGCCATTTATACACTTAGCACAAATGCTAGTCAATGCCAATTAAATCATCACTGAAAAGATGACAGTACGGGCATTATATCGACACTACATAGTTTCTGTTGGAAACTGCCGATGCCTTACTATAAAAAACTGAAAACCGACCTATAAACCGAGTTTTTTTTAAATAACCGAACCGAAACCGAACCGAAACAAGAAAAATAAAACCGCACAACACTACCTTTTATTTTCCAATTTGAGAGGATTGCTGGTCAAAGACAATGGAGTTCACCGAAGAAATTGAATAGATTAAGATTATATGACTGTTTGGCAGAAGATGCTTTGGAGTATGTTAATCTGTTAGATAGGAACAGTCATATAGAACTCTCAAGCATGAGCTTAAGAGACAATTTAGTCAAAAGGAGGCTCCTTTGTCTACAAGAAGACAACTTCAATATCTTCATCAGACAGAAAATGAAACTTTAGAGCGTTCTCTCAAAGGGTGCACATGATGACTGTAGAAGGCTTTCCTCATTCTGATCGTAATACCGTCGAACAAATCTCAACTGAAGCTTTTCACAGTGGATGTAAGGATCAGGAAGCGGTGAGAGCTGTGATGGAAAAGAATCCTTCAACTGTTTTTGGAGCTCTGAAGTATATGAAAGCATCCATCGTTAATCAGATGGCAATAATTGGATATAGCTCAGGTAATTATCACCAGACAAGTTTCTTTCATGGAAAATGAATCTGCTGATGATTTGGCAGTTAACCAAGCTACATTGGAACCGAAAATCTCCACTTTGGAGAAAGAAGTGGTTGATTTGAAATCCATGATGTCTGACATGACTGCCTTAGTAAAACAAAAGTTGGGTGGAATGAAATCTCCAGCTGGAAGAGGCAGAGGTAAAAGGAAATTTTTAAGGATAAAATCACCCTCAGATCAACTGGCAAAATAGAAGATATCAAAATGGCCAGAATTTAAATACTATCAAAAGCAAACTTCAGAGGCAGATTCTTCTAATTCCTGGAGGGCAAATCCAGACAATGAGAAGAATAAGCAGGATTTAAACAAACCCGGGCTCAGTGCAAAGGCCAACACAGAGCCCAACGAGAAGAAATAGGCCTACCTTTGCTTGTAAATACATATGTAACTGTAAATAATGACAACCAAGTTTTTGAAGAAATCCCAGAAATATCTATAAATTTGCTCACTGGCTTATCATTGATGTTGCCTCTATCGGTAAATAGTGTAGATACTACAGCCATTGTGGATACTGCAGTCATGTTAACAATAATGGATGAAAAGTATTTTAAGGATTCCAATTTAAATTTAACAGCAGAAGCAGAGAAAGTACGCCTCAAAGGTATTGGGAAACAACCAGTAATTGGATATATTGTTCCCAATATGGAAATCAGAATTGGTAAGCAGACCTTCAAATGGGATATCTGCATTGCACCCATTGGGGATCATTTTATCCTGGGTCTCAACTTCCTTAATGCTAATAAGTGCATCATTAATCTGCGAAACAGTACCTTGACTGTTGGTGAAGAAGTTGTAAGTGCTGTTTGCAAAAAATATGGAACAGAAACAGATATACCCATAGCAAGAGTTGTTGTGAGTCAGTCAGTTACTCTACCTCCCAGTACAGTGTCCATCCTTAAAGTGGAGTTAGAGCAGCCATTATCTTAAGTTATGTGTTTGAACCGGTAGATGATGTCAAGGGAATTTTATTGTCTTCTGCTCTTGGAGAAGGAGTGAATGTTTGTGTTAAAGCAATTAACGATTCAACCCATTTTGTCAAATTGAAGAAAAATACCTACATAGGAACTGCTGAAGAAATTGTCGGGGAAAACACTCCTAGTTTATGTGACTTAGAATTGTCTCCAGACAGTAAAGACATTGGAGTTTTAGCAGGGCATTTGTATAATGATCGACTACAGAGGTCAGATGAGGAAGTGAGCATTCAACAGGCAGAACACGCTCAAAATTTAGGTGATTTTGAGTCGACTGCATCTGTTGATGATTCATCTATGGGCATTCAAGAGAAGTTATCCATGGTAACTGAACAAATGCCACCACACTTGCTAGATCTATTTAAGCAATCTGCACCATCTTTAAATAAAGATGACAGTGTGAAAGTGGGTAAACTCTTGTTGAAGTACCCAGATATATTTGCGCAACATGATCTGGATCTGGGTTGTCTCAAGGAAATTCATCATGAAATAAATACTGGTGATGCACCACCAGTTAAACACAAGATGTGTCGTACACCCTTCGGTTTTGAGGACCAAGAACAGGAGCATCTACAGAAATTACTTGATGCTGAGGTTATCAAACTATCAATGTCAGCTTGGGCATCAGCACCTGTACTGGTTCACAAGAAAGATGGTGGAGTTCGCTGGTGAATTGATTTTAGAGCTTTGAATTCTAAAACACTTAAAGATAGCTTCCCATTACCACTTATTGAGGATTGCCTAGATACATTGCAGGGAACTGAGTATTTTTCCACTCTAGATATGGCATCTGGATATTATCAGATACCCTTGCATGAATCTGAACGTGAAAAAACAGCATTTATCACGAAGGATGGACTTTTTGAGCATACCAGAATGAGTTTCGGTTTGTGCAATGCCCGGGCTACATTTCAGCGAGCTATGCAGCTCGTTCTGCGAGGATTAACTTGGAAAGAATTACTTGTTTACCTCTATGATATAGTTCTTCTGGGTTCTAGCTTTGAAGAAACACTTGAACACCTTGAACATGTTTTCATCCGATTTCGGAAGTTCAATCTTAAACTGAAACCAAAGAAATGTCAGCTTTTTTAAGAAGGAAGTAGAGTTTTTAGGAAAACTTGTCAACCAAAATGGTATTGCAGTAGCACCCAGTAAAGTTGAAGCGTGAAAAAATGGCTGGTGCCTAAGAATCAACAGGATTTGATGTCATTTCTGGGATATATGAACTATCACAGGGACCATATAAAAAATTTTGCAGCTTTGACAGCACCACTGAATGAATTGACTACTCCAAAACAGCAATTCATCTGAACTGATAAGCATCAGATTGTTTTTAATAAATTGACAGAAATGATGATTAACCCTCCCTTACTTTCATATCCAACAGCTATTGGTTTGTTCATTTTAGACACTGATGCTTCAGACAGATCTATAGGGGCCGAGTTATCTCAGGTACAGTCTGAGGAACTCAAAGTAATTGGTTATGCTAGCCATGTACTATTACCTGCACAACAAAAATATTGTACAACCAGAAAAGAACTGTTAGCTGTTGTCAAATTCTGTAGACATTTTCGTCATTACCTGCTGGGAAGAAAATTCCTTGTTAGAACAGACCATAACAGTTTGATTTGGATGATGCACTTCAAAAATGTCAAAGGACAACTTGCCCGATGGATTGAGGAATTGGCGCAGTATGATATGCAGATCATTCATCGTTCAGGTAAGAGCATGGGAACGCAGATGCTTTATCTCGAATTCCAGATCAATTAGATGAATGCAACTGTTATAACGCAGGTGATATTATTGAAAATTTACCCTGTGGTGGATGCCATTATTGTAAAAGAGCACATCTACAATGGGAGAGATTTGGAGATGATGTTGATGATGTAATTCCATTGGCAATAAAACAGGGTTCCTATAGGATTTCCAAAAGAAGTGAATGAGAGCCCCTCAACAAAAATTGAAGATATTAAATTAGTTCAAGCAAAGGAAGTGCTTGTTTGTCATGTTTCCTGGTTAAGCCCATATTCTAAAGAAGATTTAGGTAAAATCCAACAAGAAGATCATGATTTGAGCATGATAATCAACTGGTTGAAGAATGATGCTACACCTGAGAAACATGAATTGTATTTGTGCAGACCTGCAGTGAAAGCTTTGTGGCTATTCCATTCACAACTTCAGTTTTGTAATGGTCTATTGGTGTATAGATGGGAACATAGAGTAGACAGAGAATTGGTATTAATAGTTCCTGAAGCTCTTAAAGAAGAAGTATTGCATTACTGCCATGACATAAAGTCTTCAGGTCATCTGGGACAGACAAAAACTTTACAGCATTTAAAAAAATCATTTATGTGGCACAATATGGCAGCAGATTGTAGAAGGTATGTTCAGTCATGCAGAACATGTAATACACAGAAGAAATCAAATATCACGCCAAGAGCTCATTTACAAACTTATCATGCTGGTTTTCCAATGGAGAGGATTCATCTTGATATCCTCGGACCATTTATGAAAAGTAACAGTGGGAACTCTTACGTCCTCATGATGAAAGTGGATTGAGATAGCAGCATTACCAGATCAAACTGCAGAACAGATTGCTCGAAAATTTATACTACATTTTATTGTTACTTTTGGTTGTCCACTGGAGGTTCATACTGACCAGGGTAGGAATTTTGAAGGTAATCTGTTTAAGTCACTTTGTGAGCAATTACAAATTGCTAAAACGAGGACAACGCCATATCATCCATCATCCAATGGACAAATTGAGCGGTATAACCGGACCATTTTACAGATGATTAGATGTTTCATTGAAGGACATTGCAGAGAATGGGACCGAGATCTTCCTTTACTGGCAATGGCTCTTCATTCGATTGAAAATCAACATACTGGATTCACGCCAAATCAACTCATGTTAGGCAGAGAAGTTATTCAGCCAGTGGAGCTACTTTTTGGAATCCATGACATGAATTTGGAAACATATGAGACTTCAAAATGGGTTGCACATTTAAGTCAAATTATGCCCAGAATTCAGAGTTTTGCTAGAAGGAATCTGGGTCAGGCACAACATCGCCAGAAAAAAGATTATGATTTTAGAGCACAAGAAATGTATTATCATCCTGGTGATATAGTACATAAGAGGGTCATGTCAACAAAAATAGGACAGAGTCGAAAGTTGAGAGCTCCATGGACTGGTCCTTATTTGGTGATAAAAAGTAAACCACCACTTTATGAGGTTAAAGATAGAAAGAATACTCGTCTTTGCACCATGACAGATTGAAACTGTGCAGAGATGCAGAATTACCAATGTGGATCAGGTGGAAGAGATACAATTTGTTTGAAAAGGGGGAAGAAGATTCAGAAGAATAGGAGTGGGAAGAAGAATCGACTGATTTGCAAGAATCAGAGATGGAGGAAGAGTCAACTGATTTGCAAGATTCAGAGCAAACTTATGGTGATACAGTTTCAAGTAGAGAAGATTTGGCTGTAAAAAGAAGATCACAGATGAAAGATGACATTTTACAGTATACTGATGAAGAAAATCTGACAGATTTATTTGCTGAAACTCTGGTGGTGACAAGGAAGGGTAGAAAAGTAAAGCCACCTGTTAAATTCAAAGATTATGTGAATACTCAATAACCGTTATAATATTTATTTATTTATTGATGTTTAAGGTCATATATTTATGCACAATGGCTAATTATGACTGTGACAGTTTTACGGGTGGAGGAAGCCGGAGTACCCGGAGAGAACCACCGAGCAACGATGAGCAGCTGCCAGCTCCCCAACATCGTAACTCCGCACTGCAGCACAGGCAGGGTTAGATTGGTTGAAGACATGCGTACCATCGATGTGCAGTACGCCTTAGTACACGGCGCCATCGTGCCCCCACATCGGCAATGAAGATGAAGTGTCTTGCCCAAGGACACAACACGGTTGCCGCAGGTGGGATTCGAACCGAGGACCTCTCGGCTTGCAGCCTGCACCTCTACCAACGGAGCCACCGTGCTCCCAACCGTTATAATAAAACCTTATTTTTTGCACATGGTTTTATCACATCGGCACAGTTTATTTTACTAAATCTAACAAATTCGAGATAGTTGAGGTGGTCCTTAAGATAATTTATATATTTTTTTGTAGATAGACGCCATGGATGCACTTGATGAAATGTATTTCATACCAGATTATGATGAAAGTAGCCTAGATGAAACAAACATTAACCCCCCTGTAGTCTCTTCCCCTGTACAATCTTCAGACATTAGTGATTATATAGACTTGTCAGAATTCATTGTTATTGATGAAATTGAGGAAGATAACTCGACAGATGACAGGCCAGATACATCAGAATCTATTGTGCAAGCAATTAAAGATAAACGTGTGGTAGTTGTTCAAGAAAAGAAGCCTGGTGCAACTCACAGAACATATTTTTTTGTCATGGTCAGCAAAGAAATATGAAACACCATATGTTATCGACACATTTACCATGGTTTGTGGCAGCAAAGACAGTCTGCTGGCTTTGTAAAGAACAAGAAGGCAATTATTGTTTTTTAAAGAAAAAACATTTAGATAAACCTGATCATCCTAATGGAGAAGAATTCAGCGACAAGAATTTATTGTCCTGGATTTATCTTATATGGCCTCTTTATTTTAGAGAAGGATTTGATGTTACCTTCTTGTCAGCCCTATTAGCATATGTTGTAGAGAACAAATGGTTTCCCACAGAGCAGCTTCAGATCCATTTAATCCAGAAGAAAAAGTACTACTGGATAGTTACTTGGTTAAGCAAAGACTTGAGAGACCAGAGAAGGTTCATGTTACACCTCAAAATTCAGTTGCTTCTTTATTGCTTTGGAGAATACTTGGTGGGCTCATTTCTCATCTTCATCCTGATAAGAGTACTGAATTAGAAACTTTGGAAACACCGATATATTTTAATGGGCTGGCTGTAATGACTGCAGATTCCCAGAGCATCGGTAATACCCAGATTCCATTTATCAACAGCCATTTACATATTGATCAATTGTTGAAGAGATCACGTAAAAGTTCTTTGAAAGACATAGCGGTAATGGTTTCTAACAATAATTTATTGCTTGTTGGAGCAATTTCAAATGATGTATTTCCAGAAAGTTGGAGATTATGGGAGAAACAATCAGGTGAAGACGAGAGAACATTTTTGACATTTGGAATCCACCCTCATTTTGTAGATGCTCGAACTATTGATCGTTACTATGACAAGTTGATTTCACTTCTGAGATCGCCAAGTTGTATTGGACTAGGAGAAGTTGGTATGGATCTGACCACTTCTTGTGGTAGACTGTTATGTCAAGATAAAATGTCTTGCATCAACAGTAAAATAGATGCTCAAGAAAAATTCCTGTATAAAGTGTTTCCCCTAGCTGAGAAGTATAATAAAACTGTTATACTCCATTGTCAAGACTCGGGCACTGGTGAAGCAGCAGAGAGGGTTCTTCGAATTTTTGAAGACTTAGGTTTGAACCACTTAAATATTCACAGGCATTGTTTTATGGGGACATCTAGTGAACTTGTGATTTGGCAACAGAGATTACCAAACTGCAGATTTGGTTTAATAACCAGTATATTTAGAGATTCCAATACTCTTGATGCAATTTCTAAATTGCCCACAAATAAAATACTTTTGGAATCTGATTCGCCATATATATCACCACTTCGCCATTGCCCAATCAACACTCCTTGGATGCTTTTACATGTAATGGAGTACCTTAGCAAGCTGAAGAACATGCCTATTTCTATTTTAGTAGCTTTATTAAATCAGAATGCTTGTCACTTGTATCATATTAAGTTAATTGAATAATACATTCTGATTTGTGAAAATGAAATGAGTTGTAAATAAAAATTACTTTCAAAATTATAAAAGCTACTGGAATGAGGAAAATAAGTTTTCAGGTTTTTTGAGATGATTGGTATTTCATTGTAATGCATTTAGTATTACATTCTTCAGCTCGCAGTTCATTTGGGAGATTTTAATAAAATAAAAATTAAAAAAAAATGTACAACACAAAATACTTGAGTTTTGTTGAAAGAAAGGGTCCTTTATCCAGTGAGTTGTTTTACATGAAGTTATATTAACTTACAACATTTTGTAGATCAAACTGTTATAGCTTTTGATCTAAATCTTCATTATTGACGTCTTTAAATAACTCACTGAGTGTTGAAGGAAAATTTGTTGGTGATGGTATTTCACTACCTTTTATTGTTAGTTTAGCACAAAACTAACCACTAACCCTTCTCAGGTAAGGTCAAGGGACCAATTAGAGGAGGAAGAGTGGTAAAGGAACAAGTTTTAGTTTGGATATTCCTCCGGTGTCCACATCTTTACTGCTGGAGTACTCCCACGCCGAATGGAACAGGCCTAGAGAATTTAAAATAGTAAAGAGGGATACAGAAAATAATGGCTGTTAATCAATTGTTTCCAGTACTTTGGACGTCTTCAACTGGTTGAAGCTTTGTGCCTAACCACAGACTGCTGATTGTTTTTTGGTGAGTGCTTAACTCTGATTTCTCCCCTAATAATGATTTTATAACAATACCATGAACAATACAAAGAATTTCAGTCTCGAATGCCTGAATTTGGAGAACTAAACTAGCTAGATATATATTGTCCCTGAGTGCAGTAATGCACCATCTGCAATGCTTTAAAAAATCTTTGCAGATGGTAGATTGTTGCTCTCAGGGGACAATGGAGGGGGGGGGGGGGGATCAAATACTTTTCATGGATAAAAACAAATTCAAGAACTTTACAAGGAAGTGGGGGGGGGGGGGATACTGGGGATCAGGTACTTTCACAGATAAAACAAATTCAAGAATTTTACAGGAGGGGGGGGGGGGGAGGGGGGGGGTGATACCAGGGATCAAGTACTTTTCACAGATAAAAACAGATTCAAGAACTTTACAGGGGGGGGGGGGGAGGGGGTGATAACTGGGGATCAAGTATTGTTCACAGATAAAAACATATTAAAGAACTTTTCAAGGAAGGATCCAAAATTCAAAGACATATCATTTAAATGGACACCCTGGACTTTGTGGAGGAGAAGCTTCAATGGTAAGTTGGTAACTCGAGTTACTCAACCATTACTCGGATTTATACAAAATGCCTAGTTTACCGTAACAGTCAATGTTTTTTTATGAATTTCATTTCAACAAATATTAAAATAAAGCAAACATGTGACTCATGAATCTTGATAACTCTTGAATAGTGATAGTCTTAATAATTTTTTTGTTGATTCGAACACAGCTCAATGGCAATGCGTTAAATGTCACACTATACTACCTTAGTAGTAGGCATGGGTGGCACCAGGGAAGGGTCAGCTGGGGCTACAGCCTCTTTGTTGGCAGGGCCTAGCCTCTGTATGATGGTTATATACTGCCCCGCCTCCACCGCAGGGGTCGAGCCTGGGTTGGGCAGTATATAGGTGTTTTACAGAGGTTAGGCCTTACTGATGAGGGGGCTGTAGCCCTGGCTGATCCTCCCGTTGCACCACCATTGGTACTATGCTTAGTATTGTATTCAGTTGGCCGTATAAGGTCCAAACTCCAAAGTTGACTAAAAAGAATAAAATACAAATACATGTATTGTATTTTGCCAATTTTGATTATGAAGACAAACTTAGTCCACACCGGGGCCGCCGGAAATCATCGGTAAGCTTGGAACTGACTCACTAGCAGCAGTTACATCACTATTTGCCTGATCACCCTGCATCGCCTCAACTGTTACAATGTCTGAAGCTTTGTTGTCAAGTTTGGGCTTAGAATTCATGTGCCACCAATCGTTTGGTGAGATGTTTGGTAAAGTTTTGGTTTCCATAAATGCCTTTAACTCATCACGAACATCAATTTCTGATTCCTGACTGATTCCTTAGATCGCTTTACCTTCGGTAAGAACTCACGAATGATCATTGTCGATGTTGATCTTGCTATTTGCCTGGGACCTTCATTGGCAGGCTGCCCGAGTGTATTACTATCATTTTCACTGCTATCATTTTCACTGGACTCAGTGGACTGACTAGAGGCTGTACTTGCTGTGAATGTTGTCATTCCAGTATCACTGTCGCACGTTGCACTCAATGCTGTGTTTTTAGATTGGCTCGGTTCACTGGATTGTTGTTTGCTCAACAGGGAAAACTATTCCATCAAAAACAGTTTTCCATTGATCATCCTTGAGAAACAGCAGGTTCTTATACCGTGGGTCTAATGCAGTGGCAGTGATAACTGGCTCTTCAGACAAGTTGTCTAAGGCATAGCGTTTTTTCAAATCCGCAGAAACAGTTTTTTTGAAGTCTTTGAGCACTTTTGGATCACCTTCAATTTCGACAAGATGTATGTTGAGCAAACCACACATGACTGGATAAACCCTGCTCAGCATTGGGAATTCCTCACTGCATAGTGCACTTGTGGCCATTTGAGTGGCCTCAATACTGGCGTGATAATTTTGATAGTATGCCAAGTGTCATCACTGAGTTCCAAAGCACGTCCGTTACGTCCATCCAATGAACACGTCATTTCAGGGTCCAGAATCACTGCAAGTACTGGCAGCCACTGTTCTAACAGCCTCTCAAACATTGCATACATTGAATTCCAATGCGTTGATATGTCTTGCATCAAATTCTTCTCTCATATTTTCATTTGTTTCTGATACGTTTTGAGTTCTGCCGTGGCAACATTTTACTTCTTGAAATGTGTAACAAGATGCCTAGCACTGCCAATTGCACAGGCTATTGTGCTGATGCCTAAGCTGGCACTTATTCTCAATTGCAGGGTGTGTCCAAAGCAGCGAATGTGTGTACATTCAAGTTCACGAACACATGCCACGATATTTGAACCATTATCTGTGGTAATTGCAGATATTTTACCATCATGAAAATGAAACTCTTTGAGTATTTGTCGAATTTCTTCTGCCAAGTTTGCTGCAGTATAATGATCACTAAGCTCCCTCGTACACAATACATGGTTCTGAATGTTCCGTTTTGAATCAAGGTAATGGATTGTCACAGTTACATAACTCTTCTCTATCGCGCAACTAGTCCAGCAATCAGTGGTGACTGAAGCAGTAGGGTGTATGTAATTCCTCAATGAGACTAGCTTTTGCTCCTTCGTAAAAGAACTTCAGATATTTAAGCACTGTTGTATGGCAGGGGACATCATAGCTTGGGTTCAACAAATTAACAACTTTGCAAAAACCCTCTCCATTCACAACACTCAAGGGTCTTATATCAGTTGCACACCATTCCACAGTTGCCCTAGTTATTTCATTCCATTTAGCTTTTGACATTGCTTTCGGTTTTGTAAAGTTCAAAGTTGATTGAATCTTCCAAGAGCTGGTAGAACTGGTCTGAGAATCACTGCTTGTCGAATCAGCAGAGTGAGCGTACCCACTGTCGGGTTTGCGGGGCTCCAATGCATGTTTTTTTTTCTGGATGCGTTGCTTCATATTCGATGTTGATCCGGAGTACACAAACTTTGTTTTGCAGAGCTTATACTCTGCATACTTCTTTTTGCTAACTGTATCGTCAATTAGGACGAACTGTCCCCAAACATCCGACTTTCTTTTCTCCATATATACTAAATTTTAATTTTGGAACCGTGATGTTGGAATTCAAACTTGGATGTATCTACTACCTAGATTGACCTCACTACTGATAACTGCAGTAAAAAACTTAAAATGCAACCAGTGGACAGATGATGTCATTCGACTTTCAAATAAAGTGAAAGATTGTTTGATCTTTTTCCGACCTTCAATTCAAAAACACGAAAGGCTTCATGACTCTTTGAAGTGTGACCGGCAAATGGCAATGTATTTTTGCCTGTCTATAAATGAGCTGTAGCAATCGGTCTTTCAACTTTCAAGCATCAACAGTCATCAAGTACACATCATTGTAAATGGACATATGTTTGGTAGCTTTGACGATGCTTGCGCCGGCAAAAGAATTCTAACATTCAGCAGTCCAATACGATTTATTTTCCCAATAGTATCCCATAAACTATAGGTATAGCGGTTAACCGGTTGACAGCTTTTCCAACCGGTTATGCCAATAACCATTTGCAAACCGATTATCCGGCTAACCATTTCAGCACTAAATTAATGGGAAGGATTACGGTCATGTCAGTGTGTTGAAAACAGAATAGCACTCCGCAGATTAAAAGGTTGTATTATTGACACTTTTTCGACACGTACCTCTGTCAAATTAATAATTTTATAACGCTTATGCATTTTTGACCAAAATAATTTTCTTTTGATTGATACAACTCTTGCCGGTTCGACATTTAATTTGCACGGTGTTATTTTTTTGTCAGGTTGTATTTGTAGTGTGGTTAATTGGTTTCACTTGGTATTTTCCTAATGCTACAGATAATAACGCAAACTGGTATCATCAACATGATATTGTTGTGTATTGGTTTTGGAAGTATAAGAGAATATTAAATTAATTCTATTTCATAAACTGTTTACCCAAAAGAAATAACAGATGGCAAATGCAAAAAAAAAAAAAACCCAAAATTTCATTAATAACAAAACTTTTTCATTTTCTACCTCAGAAACATAACTTATGACCCTTCATTACAATGAGGGAGCTATAAGCTATGTTTTCATGGCAAAAGTTGAAAAAATAATAAAATGTGTTTAGCAATTTTTGTGAATAGCGTTGACCAATTTCAGTTGTTACATTATGTAAAAGGTTAAATTACACATCATGTGATGAAAAGAATCTCAAATTTGTCACAATGTGAAAGAAATGTCTGAACCCTGTGCACTAAAATTAATCTGACCCTCAGTAAACCTTGGCTCAAGTCAATTTTTGAAAACTGGGTACAGAATTTACATATGAAATCGCAACTCATCGGAGATCCTCTATATAACACCTAAGACTTTTAAATGTATATTATATTGGGTTTGATTGAATGGTTTTGCGGGAATTATGTATTTGAAACAAGTCAAACAAGAGCAAAACCTGGTGCAGCAGAATAGCCCATTCAGCAGTTCAAGTTGTAGCAATTTTTCTTTCGAGAGCAGTAAAAAATCCATGTCCACCTGGCCATAACCTTGAAAGGATTAACTGGATGAGTCTCCAAAGTTCCGATGTGCAGGTTCCTATTATTTTTATTATTCATGCTTGGTTTGGAGATGATCAGTTAAAACATGACAGAGAATTTTCACTGCTCTCTGAAGTTTGTAAACCTTTTTTTTTGTCTTGTGGTTTTCTCAAAGTCCATCAGAACCTAACTTTGGAAGGATTAATCTGATCACCCTCAAAGTTGCAGGTACACAGGTTCCTACAGTGGTTATTATTCATGCAAAGATTGGAAAAGATTGGTTGAAAGGTGAATAAGAGAACTTCCGGATAAAAAAAAGAGTGTAGACGGATGGACTTACAGATGGCCAGACATACGAATGGACATACAGACAGTCACATGGATGAACAGACCAATCACATAATATGTCCTACTTTTTAATGCGAGTATAAAATTTTTTGAGGCTGCACCTCACAACTGTCGAAATATGCCACCAAAAATTCTTCAGTTATGGTATTTGCAGGGGCATTGCCAAATGTTGTTGCTAATGACGAGAACTGGAAAAAGAAAATAGATGTATAAGCGTATACACCCAGGGAAAGACATGTTTATTTTCTCTTTTCTATGACCTTTTGCCATGTTTCGGCAGTGATAAATTATAAGAAAACTGCAAAAATAAACGATAAGCAGTCACTGACCATGACAGAGAATGTAAGCGGATTACAAAAATTTTAACTGTTTCAGTTCTAACTGGAGGGAACTGTTTTAGTGAACTAAAACACATGTCTCCCATTTGATTAGTTCCATGCTTTCAACTTACAACTAACAAAGATCAAACTAAAGGTCAAATGTCAAGATCATGGAAGTTAAGATAGAATCTGACACATCAGCCTGGCTGCTGCATTCATATGCCAAATTCCATAAACCTAGATGAACAATTCAATAATTTGACCTTCATGTCAAAGGTCAAGGTCATATGTAGGTCATGATGTTACATGACACAATCTTTTGGTGATACAAACATATGCCAAAAATCATAAACGAGGTGAAAAGCTAAAAAAAAGTTCTGGCCCGGACAAGCTTACTTACCAAAAAATCAACACATCGTCTTATGATGATACACTCACATGTCAAATATCATAAGCTAAGGTGAAAAGGTAAATAAGTTCTTGCCCGGACAAGATTTCTTGCCAAAAAATCAGTAATTTGACCTTGAGGTCAAAGGTCAATGTCATTCAATGTCATTTGTGGGTCATGATGATACAACATCTCATGGTGATACACCCACATGTCAAGTATCATAAGCCTAGGTCAGAAGATAAAAAAAATCCATAATTTGACCTTGAGGTCAAAGGTCAATGTCATGTGGGTCATGATGGTACGCGACACATCGTCTCATGATGATACACCCACATGCCAAATGGCATAGGCCAAGGTGAAAAGGTAAATAAGTTCAAGCTTACTTGCCAAAAAATCAGTAATTTGACCTGGAGGTCAAGGTCAAAGTCATATGTGGATCATGCTGGTACTCGACACATCGTCTCATGGTGATACACCCACAAGCCAAATATCATAAGCCTAGGTCAAAAGATAAAAAAATTCAATAATTTGACCTCTAGGTTAAAGGTCAAGGTCATATGTGGGTCATGATAGTACGCAAGACATTGTCTCATGGTGACACACCCACATGCCAACTATCATAAGCCGAGGTGAAAAGGTAAATAAACTCTGGCCCGGATAAGCTTCCTTGCTAAAAAAAATCAGTAATTTGATCTGGAGGTCAAAGGTCATATGTGGGTCCAAATATTATAAGCCTAGGTCAAAAGATAAAAAAAAAAGTTCTGGCCTGGACACAGTTATATGAGAAGAACAAGAAGAACAACAACAATAAGAAGAACAAGAAGAATTCAGGGTAAAACAATATGTCTCCCTTTGGTGAAGGGGAGACATAATTAATTACATCACAGAAAATGGCTCTCCAACATCGGTAGCAAATGCAGATCAGCAACATACATACGTACTGTTGATAGTATGCTCCAACATCGGTAGCAAATGCAGATCAGCAACATACATATGTACTGTTGAGAGTATGTTGTTATTGCTGGACCAATAAAGCATGAGTGAGATGAGGACCATAATTCCGGTGAAAAATACACGGACAACTTTTTTGTAACATGTGCAGGTGCGCAAATGCTCATGAAAAATATTTCCTTGACTATGCATGCTTTATTAGTCTGTGTGAAACACACAGACTATTGTTTTTGCACAGTTTCTTTTTGTCCGCAAGATAACTCGAAAACGAATTGCCCTATCTCGTTTATTTTTGGCATGCTGATAGACAGCCACAATATCTCGGCCACCTATGTTTTTCAGATTCCTGGGGTATCAGGGGTGTCTGTAGGGGTGTTTTGAAAGTGGGTCACGCCCATATCTCAGGCGTGGTATGACTTACAGACCTGAGACCAACACCAAATGAGTCGACACTCGATAGAGGTTCAAAATATGGGTCAAGGTCACGGAGATCATCTAGGGGTCATTGAGTGCATTTTTCAGAATTGCTGGAAATCACATTTTTTGACCCCCTAAAGTATTCCTGACGTACACACATGCATTTTGACGTAAAAAAGGTGGGCATGGCCAAAATTTTTGAAAGTGGGTCACGCCCATATCTCAGGCGTGGTATGACGTATGGACCTGGGACCAACATGAAATGAGTCGACACCTGATGAAGATTCAAAATATGGGTCAAGGTCACGGAGGTCACCTAGGGCTCATTGAGTGCATTTTTCAGAATTGCTGGAAATCACATTTTTTGATCCCTTAAAGTATTCCTGACATACACACATGCATTTTGACTTAAAAAAAGTGGGTGTGGCCAAAAATTTTGAAAGTGGGTCACGCCCATATCTCAGGTGTGGTATGGCGTATGGACCTGGGATCAACACCAAATGAGTCGACACTTGATGGAGATTCAAAATATGGGTCAAGGTCATGGAGGTCACTTAGGGGTCATTGAGTGCATTTTTCAGAATTGCTGGAAATCACATTTTTTGACCCCCTAAAGTATTCCTGACGTACATACATGCATTTTGACGAAAAAAAGTAGGCGTGGCCAAATTTTTTGAAAGTGGGTCACACCCATATCTCAAGCGTGGAATGACCTATGGACCTGGGACCAACACCAAATGAGTCGACACGTGATGGAGGTTCAAAATATGGGTCAAGGTCATGGAGGTCAACTAGGGGTCATTGAGTGCATTTTTCAGAATTGCTGGAAATCACATTTTTTGACCCCCTAAACTATTTCTGACGTACACACATGCATTTTGACGAAAAAAAAAGGTGGGTGTGGCCAAAATTTTTGAAAGTGGGTCACACCCCTACCTCAGGCGTGCTATGACGTATGGACCTGGGACCAACACCAAATGAGTCGACACTTGATGGAGGTTCAAAATATGGGTCAAGGTCACAGAAGTCACCTAGGGGTCATTGAGTGCATTTTTCAGAATTGCTGGAAATCACAATTTTTGACCCCCTAAAGTATTCCTGATGTACACACATGCATTTTTATGTAAAAAAAAAAGTGGGCGTGGCCAAAATTTTTGAAAGTGGGTCATGCCCATATCTTAGGCGTGGTATGACCTACAGACCTGGAACCAACACCTAATGAGTCGATACTCAATGGAGATTCAAAATATGGGTCAAGGTCACGGAGGTCAACTGGGGGGTCATTGAGTGCATTTTTCACAATTGCTGGAAATCACATTTTTTGATCCCCTAAGGTATTCCTGACATACACACAAGCATTTTTGAAGTAAAAAAAGTGGGCGTGGCCAAAATTTTTGAAAGTGGGTCATACCCATATCTCAGGCATGGTATGACGTATGGACCTGGGACCAACATCAAATCCGTCGACACTTGAGGGAGACTCAAAATATGGGTCAAGGTCACAGAGGTCACCTAGGGGTCATTGAGTGCATTTTTTCAGAATTGCTGGAAATCACATTTTTTGATCCCCTAAAGTATTCCTGATGTACACACATGCATTTTGACGTAAAAAAGTGGGTGTGGCCAAAATTTTTGAAAGTGGGTCACGCCCATATCTCAAGCGTGGTATGGCCTACGGACCTGGGACCAACACCAAATGAGTCGACACTTGATGGAGATTCAAAATATGGGTCAGGGTCAAGGAGGTCACCTAGGGGTCATTAAGTGTATTTTTCATAATTGCTGGAAATCACATTTTTTGACCCCCCCCCCCCCTCCCCCAAAGCATTCCTGAGGTACATACATGCATTTTTATGTTAAAAAAGTGGGCGTAGCCAACATTTTTGAAAGCGGGTCATGCTCATATCTCAATCGTGGTATGATGAATGAACCTGAAACTAACACCAAATGAGTCGACACTTGATGGAAATTCAAAATATGGGTCAACGTCACAGAGGTCACCTAGGTGTCTGCCTGAAAGAGGTCACTAAAGTCATCAAGTGCGTGTTATTCAGAAATACTGGGAAATGAATTTGATTACACTTTAATGCATTTCTAAAGTTTTTGAACGTATTTCATCACTCAAATTAGTGGGCAGAGCCAAAAATGTCCATTTCTGATTCGAGTATCGGACCCTTTGAATGCTGGTCACATGTATGCCTTTTCTGGTTTCTTATAAATAATTGTTCTGATTCCAGTATGAATATCTGTAAATGCTGTTAACGAAAACCCATTTCTGATTTGTTTAAAAATATTTTACTTCTGAAAATAAGCCTCCATAAATTCTCTTTCTGTATAGTTTATTCCTGATACTTTAACCCTTTTCACACAGACTTGAATTTACTGGGTGCAGTAAATTCTGTTTCTCTAGTTCACTTAATTGAAATTAATCAGGGTACAAATACAGAACACAAGTAAGGTAGAGTTGAGGAACAGGAATCCACAACCCTCATAGGAGTTTTTCATTTATTTTGCTTGTGCTCACAGTACTCGGTAAAACACTTGGAAAACATGAACTCGGTTGTTGATTCCTGTTTCCCATCCTACACCCTCACTGTGTTTTGTATTATTTATCTCACCTGGTTGAAACTGGAGTGAGTTACTTTTCATCTGTCATATTTGTAGTAGCTGATATGTCTCAGCACTACATGTAGGAAGCATTCAATACTTTCTCTTCACCCAAGTGTTTTTGTGCTGGATGGCACCATCCAAGCTCAACTCCCTCAACACATTCATGTCAAATTCCTGACATTTTTGTTGTATCTGGAAAAAAAATTCATGTGTATTAGGCTATTTATTTATTAAATAAGGATAATTTGGGCATATTTAATCCAAATTTTCTCCCTGTAAACTAAATAGATTTTTGCACCAATGATTTCTTTAATGAAATTTAGTCATGGCTGCTTCATGGCAACCATGACTAGATTTGATGAAAAATATCTGGAAAATACTCAGTGGGTTAAGTGTTATTCCCTGAAATCAGCTTGAAATGTCTATACTTTAATGGAAATCATCAGTCACTTGACAGTTTTTTAAATATCTGAGTTTACATGATATTTATTACTCAACAAAGTTTAAAAAGGACTGGCTTTAATAGGTGTAGATTTTGACAATTTGAAATGAGAGTGTCAGTGACACTGTAGCTTGTCTGTGTGTTGTGTTTGATGAAAAGGATAATGTTCAATGTTTATGAAAGGATTATGAAATAAGACAAGAATTGTGATAATTGGGAATATGTTAATTTCTGTTCCCTGAATGCTATGTTTTTAACAAGAGGGATGTTGCATCCCAACGCTCACCTACATTCGCGCTTGATAATGTCATTCCAATGTAACATGCCTAATATTTAGTTAATATAAATCATTAACTAGGCATCAAATGATTAATGTGGTTTATGTGATGGCTTTGGAAAGTCTATATTTCTGCATTTATTATATATCAATTCAACATAGAATCATTGGATATAAAAGCATTTTTTTCTTTTAGAAATGTTTATGATTAAGAATATGAATCGTGAGGCCAGGTATTAAATCATAAATAAGAATTTGGAAAGGCTTTCATAAATCACTGAAATTGTAATTGAAGTACATTCATTGGTTAAAGAGGAGTTGCGGAAAAACATTCATTCAAGAAAGTGACTATAAGTTCCAACAAAAATACATCACATCAACAACTAGTAACAAGTATGAGAAAGTATTAAATATAAAAAAAAAGTTAAAAATATTTATTTTTAAAGAAAGTGAATATAAGTCCCAAAAATCTCCATTAAATTCCTCAAATATGCATGTAATAAGGGTGCAACATTACCGCAATGTAGTTCAGTAACCCATGCGTACAATATCAATTGCCTGGAAAGACACACAGAAACAGAACTCACCTTAACACCTCACCTTAACACAAACTTTTAGAACTTAAAATTGAGTAAGTCAGACAAAAACATGAACACTGTGACTGAAAAAAAGAAAAGAAACCAGTTAAATTTCTGCATACAGTAGGGTTAATACCTACAGTTGTTGTTGAAATGAGAAAATAAACAGTAATGAGAGGTGAAGGCACCACAATCTGCACAAAAGCTGACTTTAACGCAAATTCTTACAACACCTAAACGCTAATTCTTACAAGTTTTGGCAGAAAATCAGCCTCAAATTCCTCAAATATGCATGTAATGAGGGTTAAATATTACTGCAATGGAGTTCAGTAACCCAAGCGTAGAATATTAATCGCCTGGAAAGACACATAGAAACACAACTCACCTGAACACAAAGTTTACAAAGTTTTACAACTTAAAATTTACTAAGTCCGAGAAAAACATGAAAATTTTGAGTGAAAAAAAAGAAAATTTCCGTTAAATTTCTGCATACAGTTATTATTGAAATATGAAAATCAACAGTAATGAGAAGGTAAACCAGCACAATCTGCACAAAAGCTGACTTTAACACAAATTCTTACAACACCTAAACGCAAATTCTTACAACAAATTTTGGCAGAAAATTTTAGCTGAAATTTGGAAAAAAGTCGTAGTTTCAGGGTTAAATACTGTTCTGATAGTCCCCTACAACCTACATATGCAATATCAAAGGCCTGAGCCCACTGATGTTTGAGAAATTCACCTTAACATTAAATCTTACAATATTGGACACGCCAGACGCCGACGCCCGAGGTTATCACAATAGCTCACCACATCTTACAGATGTAGGTGAGCTAATAAAAATAATGAGGTGTACACTGTACTAAAGGATGGAGAGGGGGGTTAATATGACCTCACAGTTAATGTATGTGGCCCTCACAGTTAACGTATGTCAACGAAAGTTACCAAGTTACAGTGAAATTATTCCAAAACGAGTCATCCTATCAAGTTACATTGAAATCCCTTCATAAATATGGCCTGTAGACTGTGCTAAAGGTTTTTGGGCTTCAGGCCTGTGTAGCCATGACGGTTGACCAATTACTACTAAAAGGGGACGTCCTCATCTCAACATTATACTGAGTCATTCTACTAAGTTACAATGAAATCCCTTCAAAAAAACGACCTGTAGTCTGTACTAAAGTTTTTTGGGTTTTGGGCTCAGGAAGTCATCATGGTTGAATGGTCGCAACCAAAAGGGGACATTCTCATCTGGGCATCATCTGCAGTGATCCTACGAAGTTACAATGAAATCCCTTCATAAATATGACCTGTAGACTGTGCTCAAGGTTTTCGGGCTTCGGGCCCCTGTAGCCGTCACAGTTGACCAATCACGACCACAAGGGGATGTCATCATCTAGGCATTATATATGCTAAAGGTTTTGGGCTCAGGCAGCCATAAAGACTGAATGATCGCGACCATAAGGGGATGTTCTCATCTAGACATTATTTGGAGTCATCCTACCAAGCTACAATGAAATCCCTTCATAAATATGACCTGTAGACTGTGCTAAAGGTTTTCGGGCGTCTGGCCCCTCTAGCCGTCACAGTTGCCCAATCGTGTCCAAAAGGGGACGTTCTCATCTAGACATTATACGAAGTCAACCTACCAAGTTACAATGAAATATGACCTGTAGACTGTGCTAAAGGTTTTTGGGCTCGGGAAGTCATCACAGTTGACAGATCGCGACCAAATGGGGAGTCATCCTACCAAGTTACAATGAAATCCCTCCATATTAAATATGACCGGCACACTGTGTAAAAGATTTGGGGTTTTGGGCTTGGGTAGCCATCACGGTTGACAGATCATGACCAAAAGGGGACGTTCTCATCTAGGCATTATACAGAGGCATCCTACCATGTTACAATGAAATCCCTTCATAAATACAAACTGTGGACTATGCTAATGATTTTCGGGTTTTGGGCTCGGGTAGCCATACCTGTAGACCGATCGCGACGAAAAGAGGACGTTCTCATCTAGACATGACCCCAAACCTGCATACGAAACGAAATTTCATGATGATCAGACAAGAACTACAGGGTGTAGCCTGTGCTAAAGGAAAATGTGAACAGACTCACAGACTAACAGACTTCTGCAGTCGTGATGGCAATAGCTTATCTTGACTTTGTCAAGTTAAGCGAAAAATAGAACAAACAAAAATTTAATGAGGGAGGTGCCTGAGAAACAAGTGTAAAGCTGATCGCATGTAATCAGTCAAAGGGGGCATGGTGGCTCAGTAGGTGGAGGTGCAGGCTGCAAGCCGAGGTTCTCAGTTCGAATCCCACCTTCAGCAACCACGTTGTGTCCTTGGGCAAGACACTTCACCCCCACTGCCCATGTGGGGACACGGTGGCTTTGTGTACTAAGGCATACTGCATGTTGATGGTGCACTTGCCTTCAACCAATGCTAACCCTGTTTGTGTGGAGTTAGTATGTTGGGGAGCTGATAGTTGCTTGCCATTGCTTTGTGGTTCTCTCCAGGTACTCCGGCTTTCTCCACCCGTAAAATTGTCACAGTCATGATTAGCCATTGTGCAGAAATATGTGACCCTAAACACAAATAAATAATAATAAAATAATAATCAGTCAAAAGTTCCCCATGGTTGGGTGTGTCACCATGAACTATTATCCTGATTCCTCATATGGATGTAGGGTGTTATCCCATGCCTAATGATATAGACAGGGTTGAAGCTACTACTGCCACCAACTAAAAATAAAAATTAAACAAATATAAACAAGTGCAATGCCAAGGGAAGCTATGCCCCCACCCACCACTGCCAACCTGAGTTTCTAATCATTTATCTTTGTTGAGATTGAATAAATAAATATCTTATCTTATTTGATCTCCATTAAACCACAACAACAATACAGCAGGTCACTGTCCATGGGACACTAATGTTCCCATTTTATGATAAGCTATATTTAGTAGTTGACAAAGTCTAAAAAGGGGCTGTAACTCAGATAAAATTTTTTGCACCACTCCCAGAATCAAACCTGCCTGGTATATTGTCAGCTGTAAGCTATATTCTAAGGTTGATTGAAATCATGACATCTATAACTCAAGTTACCATCTGGAAACCAATATAAACATGTCTTCCAAGTTGGAAAAGGGACAGTTCTCTGTCAAAAAATATCAGACCAAGCCCACTATCAATCACAACCTGTATTATATGTCTATGAACCTATGCATAAATTTTTCTTTCATTTTGTTCACTCAAACTAAAGTTATTGCCTGGAAACCAATATCAACATGTCTTCCAAGTTGGAAAAGGGGCATAACTCTGCCAGAGGGTATCAGACCAAGCCCACTATTAATCCCAATAGGGATCTGTGAATCACAATTTGTTTTTAATCAAACCTCGAATCGAATCTTGTTTCCAATATCGATTTCAAATCAAATTTTAAAAGACAAATTATTTGCTAAGATTGTAAAAGTGACTTTAAACAACAAAAAATAACTATTCTCTGTAGCACCGTCTCTAGAACAGGTAGGCCTATTATCAAAAGTTTTAGTTGTTGAAGGTTTAGCTTGTTACTATTCACCACAACAAAGATTGCTTCTGGACAATGTGCGTCACTTGGACTCGCAAACTTTAACCTCCTTAGCATCAATCAATATTGTACCTTTGATTCGGCACACGGAAAAGTGATATATGTTTTACTAATTAATGTGTTACTATCACCACAAAAATGCACAATAAGTCATATCAAACAGAATATTTTGAACTCCTAATCAAAGATCATTATTCATTGATAAGTAGGCCTATGTCTGAGAAATTAACTGCATGCCATGCATGACGCGTGGATGTTCTATAGTATATAATACTAACAACCAATTAAACATTGTTAATTCCTCAATTAAATATGAATTGAGGCTGCATGAATGAACTGGCTTATTTCAATTTTATCCAATTATCGTTGGAAATGTAACAAATTGCAATAAGTACGAGATATTTGAAAAATCGAATCTTGAGGCTGATTCGGGATCGATCTCAAAGCACACAGGTGATATCATTATCAAATCAAATCTTGAATATTCACAGAAATCTAAATTCCAACCTGTATTATGTGATTATAAACATATGTATACAATTTTGTTTCATTTAGTTCAGTCGAACTAAAGTTATCGTCAGGAAACCATATTGGGGATGGATGTATGTAAGGAAGAAAGCACAGATGAATGAATGGACAAAAGTAACACTTGCAAATTGGCGGGGGACATGAAAATAGAAATTTTTTTTATTCAATGCTAAACCATTAAATAACAACTAGTTAATTAGAAATAGACAAAATTAGGAACATTCCAGTAATTTTGTTTTTACTTCTTTGGACAAGTTGAGGCAGAGGAGATGTTCGGGACTGGATATCTTCCTCTTTACCCACTTAAAAAACCTTGAAACAATTTGGAGAAAAAAATAGGTATTATATGAGCCTATACCCAACCATAACAAGTCCAACAATTGCTGCAAACACCTTATGAAACCCCAAAATTTCCTTAATAACAACTTTTTCATTTTCTACCTCAGAAACATAACTTATGACCCTTCATTACAATGAGGCAGCCATAAGATATGTTTTCATGGCAAAAGTTGAAAAAGTTAAAAAATTTATAGTAATTTATATATTTTTTATACTTACCAATGACCCAGACTTAGCTGGTGTAACTCTTAAAATTCTAGGGCCAAACACAAATTCAATGTCCTATGTGATCCTCCATACTTTTATCCACTGTGCATGCGCAGTGTCAAGGAAGTACCAAAATTGACGCCAAATCCTCATTCTTACAACCAGTGCCTGGTAAGTGATATGTAATCAGCGGGGAGGTATGAGTTCCCAACTCATGGGAGGGCCATCCCCGTCTTGGTCATTGGTAAGTGTAAAAAATATATAAATTACTATAAATTTTTTAACATTTTTATACTGTACCAATGACCCAGACTTAGCTGAATAGAAAAAAGGCTGGAGGGCCTAGGACATAAAGGAAAATCCAATAGACTCAATTACATGTAAACAGAATTATCCCCTCCATGAGAAAAGGAGAAACAGGCTTTACATGTATCTTGTTTATGTTTATACCAAAGAAGAAAGACACAATACCATTCCGTAATTGAGCACAATAACATCAATGATCTCAATTAACATCCAGTATATCCCATTATACTAATTTTTAAAAGAAAGCCAATAACTAAAGATAGTTTAAAAGTGTCCGATATTAGCGCTCGTATGACAAGTGACATATACAAATGCTTTGCAGCCAGCTACACTTTAAAAGTATTACATAAATGAGATAAATATTAGCTTTACACTTTAAAACCATCCCAGCACCAACTTTAAAACCATCCCGGTACTGACTCCAGAGGAGGTATTCCCTTGCTTTTCACTATAAAGCAGGTGAAAAAAGGCAACACCATCAACCCCCCCCCATTTCCCTTGAGGACAGCAGGACAGAAACACTGCTAGAACAAAGCCTACATAACTATAGTTGCTACTGTTTAGTGGACGACATTCTGAGCAACAGATAACGGACCTAAACAATGCAGGTCGCCAGAAATGGACTCAATATTTCTATGATAACAAGAGGCCCCAAGGAGCCTTAAAAAGGGAACACCATCCCCCCCCCCCCCCTATCCCTTGAGGACAGCAGGACAGAAACACTGCTAGAACAAAGCCTACATAACTATAGTTGCAACTGACTTGAACAAACTTGAATCTTACCCCTAAGGATGTTGCATACCAAATATCAAAAGCATTCATCTGCTGGATCTGAAGAAGAAGATTTTTAAAGAAAATTCCTCATTTTGAACTAAGTTATCATTCGGGCTCCCACAGTGAGCCCAAATATGGACCTAGGGACATGGCTTGAACAAACTTGAATCTCACCCCTAAGAATGCTGTATACCAAATATCAAAACATTCTGACTGCTGGATCTGAAGAAGAAGATTTTTAAAGAAAATTCCTCATTTTGAACTGAGTTATAATTTGGGCTACCACAGTGAGCCCAAATATGAACCCAGGGACTTGGCTTGAACAAACTTGAATCTCACCCCCAAGCATGCTGCATACCCAATATCAAAAGATTCTGCCTGCTGGATCTTGAGAAGAAGATGTTTTAAGAAATTTGCCTGAAATGCAACAAGTTCAAATTGGGCTCCTATACTGAGCCCAAATATGAACCCAGGGGGCCGATTTGAACAAACTTGAATCAAATCCACCCCACAATGTTGCATACCAAATATCAAAAGATTCTGCCTGCTGGATCTGGAGAAGAAGATTTTTTAAGAAATTTGCCTGAAATGCACTAAGTTTGAATTCGAGCTTTTATAGTGAGCCCAAATATGAATCCAGGGGGCCGATTTGAACAAACTTGAATCAGATCCACCCCACAACGTTGCCTACCAAATATCAAAAGATTCTGCCTGCTGGATCTTGAGAAGAAGATTTTTTAAGAAATTTGCCCGATATGCACTAAGTTCCAATTCGGGCTTCTATAGTGAGCCCAAATATAAATCCAGGGGGCTGATTTGAACAAACTTGAATCAGATCCACCCCACAATGTTGCATACCAAATATCAAAAGATTCTGCCTGCTGGATCTGGAGAAGAAGATTTTTTAAGAAATTTGCCTGAAATGCACTAAGTTCGAATTCGAGCTTTTATAGTGAGCCCAAATATGAATCCAGGGGGCCGATTTGAGCAAACTTGAATCAGATCCACCCCACAATGTTGCATACCAAATATCAAAAGATTCTGCCTGCTGGATCTTGAGAAGAAGATTTTTTAAGAAATTTGCCTGAAATGCACTAAGTTAGAATTTGGGCTTCTGTACTGAGCCCAAATATGAATCCAGGGGGCCGATTTGAACAAACTTGAATCAGATCCACCCCACAATGTTGCTTACCAAATATCAAAAGATTCTGCCTGCTGGATCTGGAGAAGAAGATTTTTTAAGAAATTTGCCTCAAATGCACTAAGTTCGAATTCAAGCTTCTATACTGAGCCCAAATGTCAATCCAGGGGGCCGATTTGAACACACTTGAATCAGATCCACCCCACAATGTTGCATACCAAATATCAAAAGATTCTGCCTGCTGGATCTGGAGAAGAAGATTTTTTCAGAAATTTGCCTGAAATGCACTAAGTTCGAATTTGGGCTTCCATAGTGAGCCCAAATATGAATCCAGGGGGCCGATTTGAACAAACTTGAATCATACCCATACTAAGATGCTGCATACCAAGTATCAAAAGATTCTGCCCACTGATTCTGGAGAAGAAGATTTTTTAATAATTTTTCTATAATTCATATGGTGCTACCAGAGTTATGCCCCCTATGGAGCCCCAAGTGGGCATGTCCATTTCATTTGAACAAACTTGAATTGACATATGGTAATGAACATCCATACCAAGTTTCAAGCAAATCGACCTGGCGGTTTAAGAGAAGAAGTCGTTTGAAAAATGTTCACGACGCCGGACGGACGACGACGACAGACGATGGACAGCAAGTGATAAGTTTAGCTCCCTTCGGTGAGCTAAAAATTTGGTAATCGCAACACTATTAGCATTAGCCCAAGATGTAGACAGTGCTCTTACTTCATGCGCCGAAATCTTAAACACAGACTGCTGAGATGAAGATAATTTTTCATAAGCAGTATGGATAGTTAATTGAATCCACCTTGCAATAGAATGGACCATAATGTCCTTTCTATTGGACAGCAGAGACAGAAAGAAAGGCTTACGTCACTTTCTGGTAAACTCAGATCTAAGTTTGTAAATATGCATAACTCTAACTGGACATAGCAAAGGCCTATGACCATCCGAAGATGGAAGAGCCTTAAATACAAAAGGTTCAGGATACTAATTAGGAGCCTGATTCTTAGCCAAAAATCCAACATTAGTAGTCAAAGTAAAAAGTATTACCAACACTACGACAGTGAGAATCATCAACAGATAGTGCATGAAGCTCATTAACTCTTCTAGCAGAAGAGAAGGCTAAGAAAAAAGCTGTCTTATAAGATAAGTATTTGAAGTCCACTGTAACAAGAGGCTCAAATGGCGCTTCTTTTAGCTTCAGAAGAACCCAAGCTAAATTCCACTTAGGAATTAATCTTAGGATTCTAGGTCTATTTATCGAAAAGTTTTTCACTAACTTAGATAAAGAGACATTAGATCCAATTTGTAAGCTATCATGATGAGCATAGGTTCCGATAACATAGACCTATAACCCTTAATAGTTCTTGACAATAGTTCAAACAAGCAGATCAGAAATTAGCAACGTCTGGAATGGAGGGATCATAAATATCGTATCGTCACCCTCTCTCTGCGAAATATCAATAGAATGATCCCTACACCACCGAGAGAAAACAGATCCCTACACCACCGAGAGAAAACCATCCACTTAGCAGCATAATTTAGTGAAGAGGAGGTCCTCCTGCAATTTGAAATTTCGTCCACTGCTCGTCCTGTAAAATGCTTGCCGTGCAAGAAGGACCACACAATGAAAATATGCGAAGGTTGAGACCTTGCGGGTTGTGATGCAGTGTGCGCGATATCCCCTGCGAAAGAAGATCCTCCCGTTTATCATAGGACAATGCCATTGGTAGCAAATCTGATTGAATACTCGTTTGATGAGCGTCCATTCTGACAGCAACATGCAACCTTTCCGAGAAAGTGAGTCTGCTAGAACATTCAGACGACCCAGAATATGACGGACTGACAGAAGAACTTGATGCTCTATGACACTACTACTGTCGAATTGTCGGACAGAATTTGAACATGCGAATTCTGAATAATGTTCATCCAACGACATAGCGCAAGCCAAACTGACATCATCTCTTTGATGTTTATGTGCTTGTTTAGGAACTGCGGATCCCAAAGACCCTGGGACCTTGAATCCGTTGGGCTCAAAGTTGCGCTTCAACCTGTTTGACTCGCATCCATCATTAACGTAAAAATCGAATCCGGCTGTTGCAGTGGTACTCCCTGAGTTAACCACTGAATATCTGACTAAGTCGGGATCTCTTGTTTCACTTGACTGGACAAGACGATGTTCATTTTGAGCGAATGAATCTTCCACTCCAATTCTGAGTAAAAAATATCTGGAGTGGCTGAGTGCGTAGATGCCCCATTGGAATGAGATCCGCAGTGGCTCCGCACAAACCTATCAGTCGCATGAATTCTCTCGCTGTTGCTACATCTGAGTGAAGACAAAAGCGAGCATAACGACTGACTAATTTCGCTTTGGTTAACAGCAGACAATGAGATTGTTGTGCGTCTCAAAGCTCATTCCCCAGTGGGTGAATGACTTGGATGGCACTAAATCCAATTTCTTTTCATTTACTATTAAACCAAGACGTCGGAGCAGATGAAGCAGACTCTGAACATCGTTCTGAAGCGTTAACTCATTGCCGTACCTCTGACGAAAGTCGTCCAGGTAGGCTGACGTTGCCGCAGACGAATGAGCTCGGAAATGAGTCATTACCAAGTTCATTATTCGAGTGATAGCCCAGATCACTAGATTCAGACCGAAGCACATAGCTCGGAACTGATAAACGACTCCCAGGGCAGCGAAGCGAAGATACTTTCTGAGCGCCGGATGTACCTTGACATGAAAGTATGCATACTTGAGATCTATGCTCGCAGCATAATCATTCACTCGAATACTCGCTCTGACCGATCAGATGGTCTCCATATAGATTTTGGAGCCACGATCAGCTTGTTTATCCAGCTCAGATCTATAACTGGACGAAACTAGCCGTCTGGTTTTGGAACCAGGAATAGGTGACTCTAGAAACCTGGAAATTGTGTTTCCTGTATCGCGTTCTTCTCCAGAAGAGATAGGACTTCTGATAGAAGTGAATCTCTCTTCTGAAGGTTTGACGGAAGCCGAGTCAAACATGGAGATCGAGTTAACAGAGTTTTTTCCTTGAAGGACCTTTTTAGACCTTCGGAAATAACCCCTACACCCATGGTTCGTCCGTAATTGACAACCAATTGGATAAGAATCTCGACAGCCTTCCGCCCACTGGAACGCAATAGAGGTTTAGACAATCACCTCCTGGACCTGCGAGGCTTGCCGGAGGAGAAACTACGTCCTCCACAACCTGCACCTCATCCAGTCGACCAAGGGGCATCTGACCGGCTGTCTCGGCCAGCATATTAATGACAGTCTCTGAAGTAAGACGTAGAGGCTCTCTTAGATCCTCTATAGGACCTTCCCTTGGACGTCCTCACCCCAGAAGTGCCTGCCTTACTCCCCTCTGCCGAGTCAGACTTTCGCAAAGCAGATTAAAAGGCAGAGAGTCCGAAGCTTTCCTAGTAATCTGTTGATAGATTATAGAAATCTTACTGTTGAAGAGAAACTCTCTGGAGACCGGAGCGACTCAAAGAGAGTTTTTCACCTTACTACCCAATCTTGTGGATGCAGCTAGGGCAGCATCACATCTAAGTAACTCAAGATTGCCACTGAAAGGGCAGAGTTATACGTGGAATATGCTATGGCCCTCAAAAGAACTCTCAAGGAAGTTTAAACATCCTGGAATTCTTTTCCTTCGAGACGTTGTGATAACGCTCTGGTAAGGTGATCTGCGTAAAATAATGCATCTAAGCTAATACTGTTAGATGAGATTGTCATCTCCAGCGTACTAGAATGAAACGACATAGACGCCAGCAATGACGACTTCAAGTCTTCTGCCTGGTCGTCTAAATGCAGAGGAACTCTCTTCATGCTCCTTCCTGCCGTTTCAATTCTATTTCTGTAATAGATGAAAGGCAGCTGTAGAGCATGAAACGTTAAGAAACCAGATTTGCCAGTCTTAGAGGCTAGCTTGAGTATAGCATCAATAACATCAAATGTCTGCATGACATTTCTGGACTGGGTCGGAAACTCAGGCGCAATATCCCTATTCTGGCCGAAAAAATCTGTGTCCAGTGACGCTATCGGTCTCTTATCAGGTACTGCAGCACTTTGGTCAGGAGGAACAACTTCTGGAAGGTGTAGCTGGATGAAATCTACGGCCACCTTATGTTGTTCAGATAGGGAAAATTCCAGCTCCGCTGATTCCCTTTCACCATCCGACTGGACCACATGAGAATCTCGGTCGTCCCTTACTGACTCTGCAGGAGAGCGAACCGACCCAGCTTTGTCAGACAGTTCCTGTTCTGAAAAGTTTCTGATGGTGCTGGGATGCTGCGATGAGTTGACCTATCTGTGATAGCAAGTCCATCACGGAGGCCTGTGGAGCCGCGGTCTTACATAATTTAGCCACTGGAAGCTCCTGGGACGTAATTCCTGCATACTTCTTAAGCGAACGTCCCGACTGGAAAGGCCTTGTGTCCTTGGCTAGCAGATGGCGAGGACCTGGCCGACGTGGAATCCCTAATCGGCAAAGCAGGCTGGATATCTGCTGTCACGTAGCCAAGGTGCTGTTGTGTTTGCTGACGTGGAAGAGGAAGCTATTAGACAAGCCGCGCCAGACTGTCTATGCGACGGAGCATCCCAGACAGGAGGAATGGACGTATGCTCCAACTGACAAACGAACGTACAACGACATCTGGGCCTAGACGTTGTTGTAAGAGAGAGGGAGCCTCTCTCGCTCGCAGTCCGGGTGGACCTGGATGAGCTAGCTACCGGACTGATTGGCTTCCTCCATTCCATCCTCCGATCCATCGTCGCCGGGTGTGCGTGATCCGAGACTATAGTGCTCGCAACACCCCTTCTCCTCTCCTGGACCGCAACAGACGAACCCGGCATCACAATCATTTCGTGAATGATTGTTTCACCGGGGGAGCTAGCGGGCGACAAGTGACCGTCGATCCTACTTGGGACCTCTTAGGCACTTGCCACGTTTCGTTGAGCACTTTGCCACAGCTCTTCATTGCGACGACGGAAGCACACTTCTGAAGACATCACAGAAACATCACCCTGTTCTTGTTCCTCTGAAATAGAGACTGAGAAAACTAGAGTGACCCTGTGGCGAGAGGACTGGCCTGGACCTCTCACCACTAACAATATACCGTGACACACGTCTCCAACGTTTGTCATCCGAATTGGCACACACCGAGCAAGAATTAGAGCGAGTACACTGACTACAGCAAATACAATGAACATGAGAATCAGAGTAAGACTTCCTCGATTACAATCAAAAAATATTCTTTCATTCTAAAAAAAATATTAAACAGTCATCGTACTCGCACTAACCCTTGAAAACAAAGATACATAATAATAATATAATCCATTACAAACATTTCGAAAAATAATTCAAAAGAAAAATTTTCTCGAAAAATTTTCAAGATGAGCCAAAGTTCCCAAAGGAAACGATGAGCCCAAATGGATCCCAAAAAAGCCTAAGTGTGGACAAAATTTTTAAAACGTATCTAATGAAAGTTTCAATGACACTGTAGCTCAACTTAAGACATGTACATGTATAGTATGTGACACAGCACTGACAAACAACTAGGTAATGACCTGATAACAAAGATACATATAAAGTATTGTAACGGTCTGTACATAAATACTGACCGCAGCCTGTAACAAATGTATAGGTAAAGTATTGTAAAGGTGGGTGACAGTCAGATGCTAAACCAGAAAAGAAATCTTTTGAGTCCTAGAGTGGGTCTAACTGAACGCCAAAATATTTGTTCTCATAGCACAGTGATAACAAAGGCACCCCAAAACACACTCGTTCCTGTCCCAGCTTGAACAAACTTGAATCTCACCCCTCACCCCCCCTCCCCCCCCCCCCCCCCCCCCCCCCCCCCCCCTAAGGATGCTACACACCACATATCAAAACATTCCAACTGCTGGATCTGAAGAAGAAGATTTTTTAAGAAAATTCTGCATTTCGAACTAAGTTACAATTCAAGCTCCCACGGTGAGTCCAAATATGGACCTAGGGACATGGTTTGAACAAATTTAAATCTCACCTGCTAAGGATGCTGCATACCAAATATCAAAACATTCCAACTGCTGGATCTGGAGAAGAAGATTTTTAAAGAAATTTGCCTGAAATGCACTAAGTTCGAATTTGGGCTTCTATACTGAGCCCAAATATGAATCCAGGGGGCCGATTTGAACAAACTTGAATCAGATCCGCCCCACTATGTTGCATACCAAATATCAAAAGATTCTGCCTACTGGATCTGGAGAAGAAGATTTTTTAAGAAATTTGCCTGAAATGCACTAAGTTTGAATTTGGGCTTCTAAAGTGAGCCCAAATATGAATCCAGTGGGCCGATTTGAACAAACTTGAATCAGATCCACCCCATAATGCTGTATACCAAATATCAAATCATTCTGCCCACTTGTGCGGGAGAAGATTTTTTTTAGTAATTTCTCTAATATACATAGGGTCCTATGGGGCCCCAAGTGGGCATGTCCATTGCATTTGAACAAACTTGAATTGACATATGGTAATGAACATCCATACCAAGTTTCGAGCAAATCGACCTAGCGGTTTCAGAGGAAAAGTCGTTTGAAAAATGTCCACGATGCCGGACGGACGATGACGATGACGGACGGCAAGTGATAAGTTTAGCTCCCTTCAATGAGCTAAAAACTCTAAAATAAACGATAAGCAGTCACTGACCATGATAGAGAATGTAAGCTGATTACAAAAATTTTAACTATTTCAGTTCTAACTGGAGGGAACTGTTTTAGTGAACTAAAACACGTCTCCCATTCGATTAGTTCCATGCTTTCAATTTACAACTAACAAAGATCAAACTAAAGGTCAAATGTCAAGATCATGGAAGTTAAGATAGAATGTGACACATCAGCCTGGCTGCTGCATTCATATGCCAAATACCATAAACCTAGTTGAACAATTCAATAATTTGACCTTCATGTCAAAGGTCAAGGTCATATGTAGGTCATGATGTTACATGACACATAGTCTTTTGGTGATACACTCACATGCCAAAAATCATAAACTGAGGTGAAAAGGTAAAAAAAAAGTTCTGGCCCAGACAAGCTTACTTATCAAAAAATCGACACATCGTCTTATGATGATACACTCGCATGTCAAATATCATAAGCTAAGGTGAAAAGGTAAAAAGTTCTTGCCCGGACAAGCTTTCTTGCCAAAAAAATCAGTAATTTGACTTGAGGTCAAAGGTCAATGTTACATTCATGATGATACAACATTTCATGGCGATACACCCACATGCAAAGTATCATAAGCCTAGGTCAAAAGATAAAAAAAAATCCATAATTTGACCTTCAGGTCAAAGGTCAAGGTTGTATGTGGGTCATGATAGTACGCAACACATTGTCTCATGGTGATACACCCACATGCCAACTATCATAAGCCGAGGTGAAAAGGTAAATAAATTCTGGCCCAGACAAGCTTACTTTCCCAAAAATCAATAATTTGATCTGGAGGTCAAGGGTCAAGGTCATATGTGGGTCTAAATATTATAAGCCTAGGTCAAAAGATAAAAAAAAAAAGTTTTGGCCTGGACACAGTTGTAGGAGAAGAAGAAGAAGAAGAAGAAGAACAACAACAACAACAACAACAAGAACAAGAAGAATTCAGGGTAAAACAATATGTCTCCCTTTGGTGAAGAGGAGACATAATTAATTATATCACAGAAAATGGCTCTCCAACATCGGTAGCAAATGCAGATCACCAACATACATATGGACTGTTGATAGTATGTTGTTATTGCTGGACCAATGAAGCATGAAAAAGATAAGGACCATAATTCTGGTGAAAAATACACGGACAACTTTTTTGTAAAATGTGCAGGTGCGCAAGTGCTCATGAAAAATATTTCCTTGAATATGCATGCTTTATTCACTTAATTGAAATTAATCAGGGTACAAATACAGAACACAAGTCAGGTAGAGTTGAGGAACAGGAAACCCTCATAGGAGCTTTTCATTTATTTTGCTTGTGCTCACAGTACTAGGTAAAACACTTGGAAAACATGAACTCGTTTGTGGAGTCCTGTTTCCCATCCTACACCCTCACTGTGTTTTGTATTATTTATCTCACCTGGATGAAACTGGAGTGAGTTACTTTTCATCTGTCATATTTGTAGTAGCTGATATGTCTCAGCACCACATGTAGGAAGCATTCAATACTTTCTCTTTACTCAAGTGTTTTTGTGCTAGATGGCACCATCCAAGCTCAACTCCCTCAACACATTCATGTCAAATTCCTGACATTTTTTGTTGTATCTGGAAAAAAATTCATGTGTATTAGGCTATTTATTTATTAAATAAGGATGATTTGGGCATATTTAATCCAATTTTTTCTCCCTGTAAACTAAATAGGTTTTTGCACCAATGATTTCTTTAATGAATTTTAGTCATAGCTGCTTCATGGCAACCATGACTAGATTTGATGAAAATTATCTGGAAAATATTCAGTGGGTTAAGAGATAATCCCTGAAATCAGCTTGAAATCTCTATACTTTAATGGAAATCATCAGTCACTTGATTGTTTTTTTTAAATGTCCGAGTTTACATGATATTTATTACTCAACAAAGTTTAAATAGGACTGGCTTTAATAGGTGTAGATTTTGACAATTTTAAATGAGAGTGTCAATGACAGTGTAGCTTAAGTCGTCTGTGAGTTGTGTTTGATGAAAAGGATAATGTTCAATGTTTATGAAAGGATTATGAAATAAGACAAGAATTGTGATAACTGGGAATATGTTAATTTCTGTTCCCTGTATGCTATATTTTTAATAAAAATAATGAGGTGTACACGGTAACTTCCGTTGACATACGTTAACTGTGAGGGCCACATACATTAACTGTGAGGTCATATTAACCCACTCCTCCTCCCTTTAGTACAAAGTTACAGTGAAACTATTCCAAAACGAGTCATCCTATCAAGTTACATTGAAATCCCTTCATAAATATGGCCTGTACACTGTGCTAAAGGTTTTTGGGCTTCAGGCCTGTGTAGCCATGACAGCTGACCGATTACTACTAAAAGGGGATGTCCTCATCTCGACATTATACTGAGTCATTCTACTAAGTTACAATGAAATCCCTTCTCAAATACGACCTGTAGTCTGTACTAAAGTTCTTCGGGTTTTGGGCTCAAGAAGCCATCATGGTTGAATGGTCGCAACCAAAAGGGGACATCCTCATCTGGGCATCATCTGGAGTGATCCTATGAAGTTACAATGAAATCCCTTCATAAATATGACCTGTAGACTGTGCTCAAGGTTTTTGGGCTTCGGGCCCCTGTAGCCGTCACTGTTGTCCAATCACGACCAAAAGGGGATGTCATCATCTAGGCTTTATATATGCTAAAGGTTTTTGGGCTAGGCATTATCTGTAGTCATCCTACCAAGCTACAATGAAATCCCTTCATAAATATGACCTGTAGACTGTGCTAAAGGTTTTCGGGCGTCTGGCCCCTCTAGCCGTCACAGTTGCCCAATTGTGTCCAAAAGAGGATGTTCTCATCTAGACATTATATGAAGTCAACCTACCAAGTTACAATGAAATCCCTTCATAAATATGACGTGTAGACTATGCTAAAGGTTTTCGGGCTTTAGACTTGGGCAGCCATCATGGTTGAATGATCGCACCCAAAAGGAGAATTCTCATCTGGGCATCATCTGGAATGATCCTACGAAGTTACAATGAAATCCCTTCACAAATATGACATGTAGACTGTGCTCAAGGTTTTCGGGCTCCGGCACCTGTAGCTGTCACAGTTGACCAATCATGACCAAAAGGGGATGCCAACATCTAGGCATTATATGGAATCAACCTAACAAGTTACAATGAAATCCTTACATAAATACGACCTATAGACTATGCTAAAGATTTTTGGGCTCGGGCAGTCATCAAGGCTAAATGATCGCGACCAAAAGGGGGCGTTCTCATCTAGACATTATATGGAGTCATCCTACCAAGTTACAATGAAATCCCTTCATAAATATGACCTGTAGACTGTGCTAAAGGTTTTCGGGCTTTGGGCCCTGTAGCCATCACAGTTGCCCAGTCATGTCCAAAAGGGGACGTTCTCATCTAGACATTATATGAAGTCAACCAACCAAGTTACAATGAAATCTCTCCATAAATATAACCTGTAGACTGTACTAAAGTTTTTTGGGTTTTGGGCTCGGGCAGTCATCACGTATGGCAGATTGCGACCAAATGGGGAGTCATCCTACCAAATTATAATGAAATCTCTCCATATTAAATATGACCTGCAGACTGTGCTAAAAGATTTTGGGTTTTGGGCTTAGGAAGCCATCACGGTTGACAGATCATGACCAAAAGGGGAAGTTCTCATCTAGGCGTTATACAGAGGCATCCTACCAAGTACAATGAAATCCCTTCATAAATACGAACTGTAGACTGTGCTAATGGTTTTCGGGTTTTGGGCTTGGGTAGCCATACCTGTGGACTGATCGTGACGAAAAGGGGACATTCTCATCTAGACATGACCCCAAACCTGCATACAAATTTTCTTGATGATCAGACAAGAACTACGTACGGGGTGTAACCTGTGCTAAAGGAAAATGTGAACAGACTCACAGACTCGCAGACTAACAGACTTCCGCACGCGTGATGGCAATAGCTTATCTTGACTTTCTCAAGTTAAGCTATAAATAGAACAGAAAAAAATTTAATGAGGGAGGTGCCTGAGAAACAAGTGCAAAGCTGATCGCATGTAATCAGTCAAAGGGGGCATGGTGGCTCAGTAGGTGGAGGTGCAGGCTGCAAGCAAAGAGGTCCTCGGTTCGAATCACACCTGTGTCAATGCGTTGTGTCCTTGGGCAAGACACTTCACCCCCCATTGCCCACGTGGGGGCACGGTGGCACTGTGTACTAAGATGTACTGCACATCGATGGTGAACTTGCCTTCAACCAATGCTAACCCTGCTTGTGTGGAGTTATTATGTTGGGGAGCTGACAGCTGTTCGCCGTTGCTCGGTGGTTCTCTCCAGGTACTCCGGCTTCCTCCACCCATAAAACTGTTGGGGTCATGATTAGCAATTGTGCAGAAATATGTGACCCTAAACACAAATAAATAAATAATAAAAAAATAACATGAGGCCCCAGGGGCCTGAGGGCGCTCACCTGATATGGTGGCCTAAATATCAACCCAGAGAATTGATTTCAACAAGTTGAATCTGCTCCTCCTAAGAAAAAGCCTCCTACCAAATATCCAAAGATTCTGACCAGTGGATCTAAAAAAAACGATTTTTAAAGAATATTCCTCATATTGAATTAAGTTATAATTCGGGCTCTCACTGGGAGCCCATAATGAACCCAGGGACTTGGCTTTAACAAACTTGAATCTCACCCCCCTAAGAATGCTGCACAACAAATATCAAAACATTCTGACAGCTGGATCTGAAGAAGAAGATTTTTTAAAAAAATCCTCATTTTGAACTAAGTTACAATTCAAGCTCCCACAATGAGCCCAAATATGGACCTAGGGGCATGGCTTGAACAAACTTGAATCTTACCCCCTAAGGATGCTGCATAAAAAATATCAAAAGCATTCATCTGCTGGATTTGAAGAAGATTTTTAAAGAAAATTCCTCATTTTGAACTAAGTTGTCATTCGGGCTCCCATAGTGAGCCCAAATGTGAACCAAGGGACTTGGCTTGAACAAACTTGAACCTCAGCCCCCTAAGGCTGCTGCATGCCAAATATCAAAACATTCCGACTGCTGAATCTGAAGAAGATTTTTAAAGAAAAATTCCTCATATTGACTAAGTTATAATTCGGACTCCCACAAGGACCCCAAATATGGACCCAGGGACTTGGCTTTAACAAACTTGAATCTCCCCCCCCCCCCCCCCCCCCCCCACCCTAAGGATGCTACACAACACATATCAAAACATTCCGACTGCTGCATCTGAAGAAGAAGATTTTTTAAGAAAATTCCTCATTTCGAACTAAGTTACAATTCAAGCTCCCACAGTGAGCCCAAATATGGACCTAGGGACATGGCTTGAACAAACTTGAATCTCACCTCCCTAAGGATGCTGCATACCAAATATCAAAACATTCTGACTGCTGGATCTGAAGAAGATTTTTAAAGAAAATTCCTCATTTTGTGAACTAAGTTATCATTCGGGCTCCCCAAGTGAGCTCAAATATGGACCCAGGAACATGGCTTGAAGAACCTTGAATGTCACCCCTCCTAAGGATGCTGCATACCAAATATCAAAACATTCTGACTGCTAGATCTGAAGAAGATTTTTAAAGAAAATTCCTCATTTTGAACTAAGTTATAATTCAGGCTCCCACAGTGAGCCCAAATATGAACCCAGGGACTTGGCTTGAACAAAATTGAATCTCACCCCCCTAGCATGGTGCATACCCAATATCAAAAGATTCTGCCTGCTGGATCTTGAAAAGATTTTCAAAGAAATTTGACTGAAATGCACTAAGTTCAAATTTGGGCTCCTATACTGAGCCCAAATATGAACCCAGGGGGCCGATTTGAACAAACTTGAATCAGATCCACCCCACAAAGCTGCATACCAAATATCAAAAGATTCTGCCTGCTGGATCTGGAGAAGAAGATTTTTTAAGAAATTTGCCTGAAATGCACTAAGTTCGAATTCAAGCTTCTATAGTGAGCCCAAATATGAATCCAGGGGGCCGATTTGAACAAACTTGAATCAGATCCACCCCACAATGTTGCATACCAAATATCAAAAGATTCTGCCTGCTGGATCTGGAGAAGAAGATTTTTAAAGAAATTTGCCTGAAATGCACTAAGTTCCAATTCGAGCTTCTATAGTGAGCCCAAATATAAACCCAGGGGGCCGATTTGAACAAATCTGAATCAGATCCACCCCAGAAGGTAGCATACCAAATATCAAAAGATTCTGCCTGCTGGATCTGGAGAAGAAGATTTTTAAAGAAATTTGCCTGAAATGCACTAAGTTCCAATTCGAGCTTCTATAGTGAGCCCAAATATGAACCCAGGGGGCCGATTTGAACAAATCTGAATCAGATCCACCCCAGAAGGTAGCATACCAAATATCAAAAGATTCTGCCTGCTGGATCTGGAGAAGAAGATTTTTAAAGAAATTTGCCTGAAATGCACTAAGTTCCAATTCGAGCTTCTATAGTGAGCCCAAATATGAACTCAGGGGGCCAATTTGAACAAACTTGAATCAGATCGACCCCACAATGTTGCATACCAAATATCAAAAGATTCTGCCTGCCGGATCTAAAGAAGAAGATTTTTAAAGAAATTTGCCTGAAATGCACTAAGTTCCAATTCGAGCTTCTGTTGTGAGCCCAAATATGAACCCAGGGGGCCGATTTGAACAAACTTGAATCAGATCCACCCCACAATGTTGCATACCAAATATCAAAAGATTCTGTCTGCTGGATCTGGAGAAGAAGATTTTTTAAGAAATTTGCCTCAAATGCACTAAGTTCGAATTCATCCTTCTATAGTGAGCCCAAATATGGATCCAGGGGGCCGATTTGAACAAACTTGAATCAGATCTACCCCACAATGTTGCATACCAAATGTAAAAAGATTCTGCCTGCTGGATCTGGAGAAGAAGACTTTTAAAGAAATTTGCCTGAAATGGACTAAGTTCGAAATCATGCTCCTATACTGAGCCCAAATATGAACCCAGGGAGCCAATTTGAACAAACTTGAATCAGATCCACCCTACAATGTTGCATACCAAATATCAAACGATTCTGCCTGCTGGATCTGGAGTTGAAGATTTTTTAAGAAATTTTCCTGAAATGCACTAAGTTCGAATTCAAGCTTCTATAGTGAGCCCAAATATGAATCCAGGGGGCCGATTTGCACAAATTTGAATCAGATCCACCCCACAATGTTGCATACCAAATATCAAAAGATTCTGCCTGCTGGATCTGGAGAAGAAGATTTTTAAAGAAATTTGCCTGAAATGCACTAAGTTCCAATTCGAGCTTCTATAGTGAGCCCAAATATGAACCCAGGGGGCTGATTTGAACAAATCTGAATCAGATCCACCCCAGAAGGTTGCATACCAAATATCAAAAGATTCTGCCTGCTTGATCTGGAGAAGAAGATTTTTAAAGAAATTTGCCTGAAATGCACTAAGTTCCAATTCGAGCTTCTATAGTGAGCCCAAATATGAACCCAGGGGGCCGATTTGAACAAACTTGAATCAGATCCACCCCACAATGTTGCATACCAAATATCAAAAGATTCTGCCTGCCGGATCTGGAGAAGAAGATTTTTAAAGAAATTTGCCTGAAATGCACTAAGTTCCAATTCGAGCTTCTATAGTGAGCCCAAATATGAACCCAGGGGGCCGATTTGTACAAACTTGAATCAGATCCACCTCACAATGTTGCATACCAAATATCAAAAGATTCTGTCTGCTGGATCTGGAGAAGAAGATTTTTTAAGAAATTTGCCTCAAATGCACTAAGTTCGAATTCAGACTTCTATAGTGAGCCCAAATATGAACCCAGGGGGCCGATTTGAACAAACTTGAATCAGATCCACCCCACAATGTTACATACCAAATATCAAAAGATTCTGCCTGCCGGATCTGGGGAAGAAGATTTTTAAAGAAATTTGCCTGAAATGCACTAAGTTCCAATTCGAGCTTCTATAGTGAGCCCAAATATGAACCCAGGGGGCCGATTTGAACAAATCTGAATCAGATCCACCCCAGAAGGTTGCATACCAAATATCAAAAGATTCTGCCTGCTGGATCTTGAGAAGAAGATTTTTAAAGAAATTTGCCTGAAATGCACTAAGTTCGAAATCGGGCTCCTATACTGAGCCCAAATATGAACCCAGGGGGCCGATTTGAACAAACGTGAATCAGATCCACCCCACAATGTTGCATACCAAATATCAAAAGATTCTGCCTGCCGGATCTGGAGAAGAAGATTTTTAAAGAAATTTGCCTGAAATGCACTAAGTTCCAATTCGAGCTTCTATAGTGAGCCCAAATATGAACCCAGGGGGCCGATTTGAACAAACGTGAATCAGATCCACCCCACAATGTTGCATACCAAATATCAAAAGATTCTGTCTGCTGGATCTGGAGAAGAAGATTTTTTAAGAAATTTGCCTCAAATGCACTAAGTTCGAATTCAGGCTTCTATAGTGAGTCCAAATATGAATCCAGGGGGCCGATTTGAACAAACTTGAATCAGATCCACCCCACAATGTTGCATACCAAATATAAAAAGATCCTGCCTGCTGGATCTGGAGAAGAAGATTTTTAAAGAAATTTGCCTGAAATGCACTAAGTTCGAAATCGGGCTCCTATACTGAGCCCAAATATGAACCCAGGGGGGCCAATTTGAACAAACTTGAATCAGATCAACCCTACAATGTTGCATACCAAATATCAAAAGATTCTGCCTGCTGGATCTGGAGAAGATTTTTTAATGTTTTTCCCATTGCCCACAGTGTTAAAAAGTGCTGACTCAGCACTTTTTCAAAGTCCTGAAACTGTACCCTATGATAAAACCGATGGCAATTTTTTTTTACCAATCCTTTCTGTTGGTCCCAAGGAAGCTTCACACCAAATAAAAATTCTCACTGCAGTGCAGTTTTGGAGATATGGGCATTTTAATTTTTTTCTATTTTTAGCTCCTGTGGTTCCCACGGGGCATTGGGAAAAAAAAATCGGCATAAATTAGGTACTTATAACCCAATAAGCACTCACGTAAAATTCGGTTCAAATCGGCCTCACGGTTTGGAAAATAGAAATTTGGGGCAGGGCCAAAATTTTTGCCCCTCCTTTAACATCATCAAATATAGCCCCTCGAACTTCTGTTGAACAAACTTGAGTTTACACCTCAAAAGGAAGCTGCATACCAAATATCAAGTCTCTGCTATTGCTGGTTCTTGAGAAGAAGATTTTTTAAGAATTGGAACATTTTTGCCCCATCCCTCTGCTCAATATGAGCCAAAACCTAATTTGACAAAAAATCAAAATGCCCTTATATAACCCCTACTCACATGAAATTTCATTAATATACGGCCAGTAGTTTGGGAGAAAAAGGCCCAAACACCACCTTCACGACGGACGACAGACGACGGACGACGGACGAAAAGTGATCAGAATAGCTCACCCTGACTTTCAGTCAGGTGAGCTAATAATCAGTCAAAAGTTCCCCATGGTTGGGTGTGTCACTGTGAACTATTATCCTGATTCCTCATATGGATGTAGGGTGTTATCCCATGCCTAATGATATGGACAGGGCTGAAGCTACTACTGCCACCAACTAAAAATAAAAATTAAACAAATATAAACAAGTGCAATGCCAAGGGTGGCTATGCCCCCACCAACCACTGCCAACCTGAGTTTCTAGTCATTTATCTTTGTTGAGATTGAATAAATAAATATTTTATCTTATTTGATCTCCATTAAACCACAACAACAATACAGCAGATCACCGTCCATGGGACACCATTTTATGAAAAGCTATATTTAGTGGTTGACAAAGTCTAAAAAGGGGCCATAACTCAGATAAAAATTATTGCACCACTCCCAGAATCAAACCTGCCCAGTATATTGTCAACAGTAAGCTATATTCCAAGTTTGATTGAAATCAAGACATCTATAACTCAAGTTATCATACGGAAACCAATATAAACATGTCTTCCAAGTTGAAAAAGGGACATTATTCTCATTTCATTTTGTTCACTCAAACTAAAGTTATTGCCTGGAAACCAATATCAACATGTCTTCTAAGTTGGAAAAAGGGGCATAACTCTTCCAAAGGGTATCAGACCAAGCCCACTATCAATCCCAATAGGGATCTGTGAATCACAATTTGTTTTTAATCAAACCTCTAATCGAATCTTATTTCTGATATCGATTTCAAATCAAATTTTAAAAGACAAATTATTTGCTAAGATTCTAAAAGTGACCTTAAACAACAAAAAATAAATATTCTCTGTAGCACAGTCTCTAAAACAGGTAGGCCTATTATCAAAAGTTTTAGTTGTTGAAGGTTTAGCTTGTTACTATTCACCACAACAAAGATTGCTTCTGGACAATGTGCGTCACTTGGACTCGCAAACTTTAACCTCCTTAGCATCAATCAATATTGTACCTTTGATTCGGCACACGGAAAAGTGATATATGTTTTACTAATTAATGTGTTACTATCACCACAAAAATGCACAATAAGTCATATCAAACAGAATATTTTGAACTCCTAATCAAAGATCATTATTCATTGATATGTCCGAGAAATTAACTGCATGCCATGCATGACGCATGGATGTTGTATAGTCTATAATACTAACCAACCAATTAAACATTGTTAATTACTCAATTAAATATGAATTGAGGCTGCATGAATGAACTGGCTTATTTCAATTTTATCCAATTATCTTTGGAAATGTAACAAATTGCACCACGCACGCGATATTCGAAAAATCGAATCTTGAGGCTGATTCGGGATCGATCTCGAAGCACACAGGTGATATCGTTATCAAATCGAATCTTGAATATTCACAGAAACCTAAATCCCAACCTGTATATGTGATTATAAACATATGTATACAATTTGTTTCATTTAGTTCAGTAGAACTAAAGTTATCGTCAGGAAACCATATTGGGGACCAGGTATTATATGAGCCTATACCCAACCATAACAAGTCCAACAATAGCTGCAAACATCTTATGAATGTCTTGGGGAGTTTCACAATGTTGAACGAAGATATCCAGTGCTCGTTATCTTCTTCCCAGCTCACCTTGACCAAAAAAGTCAGAAAAATTGCAGGAAAGGTTCTAAGATAGTCTATTTCTAATAATTAATTGGTTGTTAAAGAACAATTCAGCATAAAATGAAAAAAAAATCCTTCCATATTTCCATTATATTTTCACAAGGGTGGATGAGGAAGATAAAAAGGCCTGGACATCTTCCCCCAACCTTTTCATCCTTCTATAAATGTTTGCAGCCTTTGTCTGGAATTATTATGGCTGGGCAAAAGGTGTAAAAAAACCCATTTATTATTCTATCCAGGGCAGTAATACTCCTCCACCTCAACTTGTCTGAATAAGTCTGCGCAACAGTCGTCCCCCATGGTTAGGTATGTCACCAAATTGTGCAATATTATCTTGATTCCTAATATAGATGGAAGTATGTTACTCTATGTCTAACAGTATAGACAGATTTAAAGCTTCTGGGTGACTTGTCCCTAACTTTCATTACGATAAAAAATTCAATGTATTATCACTTTTTAGTTGTCAGAGCTCAATGAACTCTAGCAAAAAGTGTGCTAGATTTACTGGTACAATTTTTTGAGAGAGTACTATACTTATTGGGTAAAATGCACAAAATGTGCAAAAATTAACTAATTAATGGCCTTAACTCTGCTCAGTATAACTGAACCACACTTGTTAATATTTGTTCATGTTATCATGCTAACAAGGTGAACATGAGTAACAATTAAGTAATTAAGTACCATAATTCTGATTGGTGTGATCGAACCACATCAGTATTTGTATGGAAATGGATTGGAGGAGTGCCTAATTTGATGGATAAAGGGTTAATATCTCCGGATCAAATTATTAGATTTACATAAAAAAACTATACAGCACAGCACATCAGTAACCTGAATACATATATAAAGTAACCTGATAATCTGATTAATATTTTTTCAGTTATCGCATGCCGAAGAAATGCTTTGGAGGAGTTCTCAATTAGAAGGATAAAGGGTTAATATCACAGGATCAAACCATCAGATTTACACCAAAAACTATACAGCTCGGCACATCAGTAGCCTGAACACATATGAAGTAACATGACAATCGGATTGATATTTTTTGAGTTATCTCATGCCAAAGGGATTGTAGGAATTTTCAATTTGAAAGATAAAGGGTTAATATCTCAGGATCAAATTATCAGATTTACACCAAAAACTCTACAGTTCGGCACATCAGTAACCTGAACTCAAATATGATGTAACTTTACAATCCAAGCAATATTTTTCAAGTTATCTCATGCCATAGGGATTGGAGGAATTTTCAATTTGAAGGATAAATGGTTAATATCTCAGGATCAAATTATCAGATTTACACCAAAAACTATACAGCACAGCACATCAGTAACCCGAATACATATATAAAGTAACCTAATAATCGGATCAATATTTGTTGAGTTATCGCATGCCGAAGAAATGGATAGGAGGAGTTCTCAATTTGAAGGATAAAGGGTTAATATCACAGGATCAAACTATCAGATTTACACCAAAAACTATACAGCTCGGCACATCAGTAACCTGAACACAAATATAAAGTAACTTGACAATCCAAGCAATATTTTTCAAGTTATCGAAAGCCAGAGGGATTGGAGGAATTTTCAATTTGAAGGATAAAGGGTTAATATCTCAGGATCAAAATAACAGATTTACACCAAAAACTATACAGCTCGGCACATCAGTAACCAGAACATAAATATAAAGTAACTTGACAATCCAAGCAATAGTTTTCAAGTTATGGAATGCAAAAGGGACTGGAGGAATTTTCAATTTGAAGGATAAAGGGTTAATATCTCAGAATCAAATCATCAGATTTACACCAAAAACTATACAGCTCGGCACATCAGTAACCTGAACACAAATATAAAGTAACTTGACAAACCAAGCAATATTTTTCAAGTTATCGAATGCCAAAGGGATTGGAGGAATTTTCAATTTGAAGGATAAAGGGTCAATATCTCAGGATCAAAATAACAGATTTACACCAAAAACTATACAGCTCAGAACATTAGTAACCTGAAGATATATATAAAGTAACATGACAACTGGATTGATATTTTTTGAGTTCTCTCATGCCAAAGGGATTGGAAGAATTCTCAATTTGAAGGATAAAGAGTAAATATCTCGGGATCAAATTATCAGATTTACACCAAACAGTATACAGTTCGGCACATCAGTAACCTGAACACAAATATAAAGTAACTTGACAATCCAAGCAATATTTTTCAAGTTATCGAATGCCAAAGAAATGGATATGGACCCTAACCCCCGCCCACCCCAGGACCTAACCCCCCAACCTTAAGCCCTACTCTAGGGCTACCCCTAATCCCACCCCAGACCCAACCCCACCCTAGCCAAACCAATAGGATTAGGAGGTATTTTTCGGTTTAGGGGCTACTAAAACTAAAACCCCACCCCTGACCCCAACCCCCCTGGACCTAACCCTCCCCAACCTTAAGCCCAACTCTGGGGCTACCCCTAACCCTAACCCCACCCCACCCCACTCCTAACCCTAACACTACCTTAATTTTGAGGTAGCCCCTAATAATATCCCCTAAACCCCCAATGTTGACAGACAGACAGAGACGGACAGATGGACGGACAAAGGATGGACGAACGATGGATGGCCACCCTGGATGCCGGCATTATGTGCACCATACATAGTATGGGTACACATAAAAACACAACCAAAAATTTGAAACACAATCAGCCAAGCACCTCAGATATACAGGTGGTAAAAATATAAGAATATGAAAACACCCCAAATAAAGTGCAACAAAAATGGCCGCCATTCAGCCATGTTTAATTTTTTTCTACAGACTTTGACAAGCATCATATTTAGATAATGTCCGATTAATGTTAAAAATGTGTAATGCCAGCAGCCAAGCATCTCAAATATAGAGGTGGTAAGAAAAAAGCATGATAAAATTTTTTTTAAATTACAACAAAAAATGGTTGTCATTCAGCCATCTTTAATTTTTATTCTACAATATTTGATGTGCATCATATTTTCATAATGTCTAATTAAGGTTAAAATTTGAAGTACCAAAATTCAACCACTACAGAGATACTGGTGATACGACAGACAGACAGATGGATGGAGTGCAATCAGTAAATCCCCTCACACTAACACGTATGGGACTAAAAATTGCTGGAATGGTTCAAAGATTATCTATTTCTAATTAACTAGTCATTTAATGGTTTTCACTGAATGCAAAAAAAAAACATTTTTCCATATTTACTATATATTTTGACCTGGGTGGAGTGGAGTTCGGGAGGTATCTCAAGTACAACACAACCTCACGTCCTAGTTGCGTGAGATGGAAAAAGATAAAGCTGGCCAACAGGGTTCTGGTGAAGATGGATGGGCCAGTCACCCGTACAGAGGATAAAACTGATTACAGAAACACAGACAAATCAAGAAATCAACAACTGTCCTGGGGATGGAGCTTCTCAACACGGAGAAAACTTGACGTTACACAGGGAAATCTGGAAGGAACCTGTGCGACCGACTCTCTTATCATCAAGACAGCAGTGGCGTAGATAGCTTTTCGCTGGTGGAGGGGCAAGCCCAAAATTTTCCGACAGACCGAAAATTTTCCGACAATGTAACAACAACAAAAACCCAAACAAACAGAAAGAATCTGTTGTTTACTGCAAATGTACTGAAAATTGGTCTTTTTTACCCAAAATGGCATGTTTCTATCCTCAAAGCCAGCATTTTAATATTATTAGGAATAAATTCGCCTAAAAATGGTCCCAAAAAATTTCCGACAAAACTTCTGTGGGGGGGGGGGGGGGGGGGGGGGGGCCTCTGCCCCCCCCCCCCCTTTAACTACGCCACTGCAAGACAGTCAACCAACATAGGAGACTGGGACATCAGGACTATGTATGAAGCAGGAAAGGCAATAACAGTAACCATGGAGGTACAACATCGCTCTTCTGGGTCTTGCAGAAATGAGATGGTTGAAATCAGGACAAGTACAATTGGCAACAGAAGAGCTAGACTTCTACTCAGGACGCGATAACAATGATACAGCTCACACGGAAGGTGTAGGTTTCATGCTATCAAAAACAGCACAGAGAGCACTCATCAACTGGGAACCCATCAGCCCTAGACTGATTACAGCTATCTTCAGGATGAAACAGCGAAGAATAAGCCTGAGGTTCATCATGACATAAGCACCCACAAATGATGCAGAAGAGGAAGTGAAGGATCTCTACTACAAGCTCCAACTAGTGGTTGGGAGCAACAGACCACAGAAAGTGATCACAACACTAATGGTTGACATGAATACAAAGATAGGCAGCAACAACAGCAGATAGGAAGTAGTGATGGACAAACAAGGCTTGGGAGAGATTAAAGACAATGGGGAGAGATTTGTGGATCTTTGTGCTGAATTAACATAGTCATCGGTGGATCTATATTCCTGCATAAAAATGTGCACAAGGCTACATGGGTGTCCCCAAATCTGACAACAGAAAACCAGATAGACCATATTACTATTAGCAGAGCATTCAGACGATCTCTTCTTGATGTCAAAGCAAAATGTGGAGCAGATGCAGGATCAGACCATATCACCTCCTCCTAGCAAAAATTAACCTCAAACTTAAAAGAATGGAACCCACACAGGCAGAAAGGGTAAAGTTCAACATCGGCAACCTGGGGCAGCTAACACAGAGGCACAAAGGGCATACTCGGAAGCAAATGCAGAAGTCAAAGCGAGCATCCATGCAGACAAGCAAAAATATACAGAAGATGTGGCAAAAGAAGCAGAAGCAGCATTAGGACAATACAACATAAAAAGCAATATGACACAACCAGACAGTTCTCAGGGGAATTCAAGCTGACAAGCACACAGATAAAAGACTCAGAAGGAAATCTTTTAACAACCAGTGAAGAACAGCTGAAAAGATGGGCTGAATTTGCCAATATTCAGTCAAACAACCACCAATTCAATATCGACTGTGAACCACCAACAAAGGAGGAGATTAAGAGGGCTACAATGAATCTACAGAGAAATCAGCTTGCCCAGATAACATACCAGCGGATGCTCTGAAATTGGTCATCAGTACATCAACAGACATGCTTTATGGCCTCCTCCATAATATCTGGGAACAAGAAAATGTTCCAATGGAATGGAAGAACGGATGCATTGTCAAACTGCCAAAGAAAGGGGATCTCAGACTATTAAAGAATTATAGAGGAATAATGCTCTGAGTGCCAGACCAGGTTCTCAGCGGGATCATCTTGAACAGAATGAAAGATACTGTGGATGCCTTGCTTCGAGACAATCAAGCTGGGTTTAGAACAACATCATGTGCAAATAGCCATATCATCCTTGAACAATCAATAAGATGGAACACATCAATTTATGCCAACTTGATCAAAAACTGGAAAAATACCCTATGATGAAACTGATGGCAATTTTTTTTGGACCATTCCTTTCTGCTGTTTCTAAGGAAGCTTCACACAAAATAAAAATTCTCAGTGCTGTGCAGTTTTGGAGATATAGGCATTTTAACTTTTTTAGGTCCTGCTGTTACCATGGGGCAATGGGAAACATTTTATTGGCATAAATTAGGTACTTATGACCCAATAAGCCCTCATATCAAATTTGGTTCAAATCGACCTCTCAGTTCGGAAATAAGAAATTTTGGTACAATTTGGGATCCCATAGGAAGCCAAAAAATGAACCCAGGGACTTGGCTTTAACAAACTCATATCTCACCTCCCTAAGGCCTGAAATAGTCAATGGATTTTTGACACATTGAATCTAATACCAGAGCAAAAAATGAATTAAATTTGTCTGTGATGCGTTGACTATTGCAATTAGATGCGAGTAAGACGCATCACCGACGAATCTCCATCCAACTGAGACGAATCTCTGTCAATGATGCATCCGAAATATATGTTTGAATTAGTCAACCGATTTTTGACGCGTCGAAACTAATACAATGTGAAAAAAAAAAACCCGAGCGCTACCCAATCAGCTGATTGCAAATCATATGGTAAAAAGGAAAGCACATGTCAGTCGCTAGAAATACCCATCTCACATCATTTCAGTGCTGACTGATCGAAGGCTTGATTCAAGATTTTTCAAAATGACTGAAGCATAGGTGAGAACGAAAATCAATTTTTCAAAATGACTGAATAAGAAGTTGATAGGTGAGTGCAAAAATCAGTTTTAAACAAACAGCATCAGGCTTGTCTGCAAACTACGCTGATAGTTTCAACTTTCAACGTTCGTCGTATTTTTGTTGCTACAGGTAACGCAAGTTGGCAAAATAATCTCATTCAGAAAAGCCTAGCCTCTCTTTCTCTCTGGCTTTAATGTGTTCCCGTCTTGTATGTGATTTTTTAAACCGAATTCACAAAATTTGATTTGGGCCCTCAGTTTGCTGAAGCTCACATCGAATTCAGTTGTTTGTTTACTGGGGTTTTACGACAGTTTCAATTGCCAGTGTCATGTCGAGTAGGTAGTTTTACGTGTGTGAGGGGGGACTGGGAGTTGGAGAGAACTACTGAACTCCTCAACGTGCTAACCAGGGTTAGTATGCAGTTGTAGGCATTGTACCATCGACGAGACAAATGACTTTTTGTGTCTTTAGGTGGGGGATCATCGCACGGATAAATGTGCTATTGACAAGGATATTAGTGCTGAACATGAATCAAAAGACATTAATTTTAGGTTTTTTCTGAGGGGAGGGGGTATTCCTCACTGCTCAGCCTTTCCACCAGTCTTTAGACGGCTGATCAAAGTATGAGCATTAACTCTGCAGCCTCCAATTTCCCTCAGTGTCCTGAGTCAAAATAAACTGAATCAATAATTGTGATTTCTGCAGGGATGTGTTTTTTTCTTTCAGTCAGAACATGTTTGTGAACATTTCTCAGTACAAGTATAACACATGCCACAAAAATATTTCAGTCAATCCAGGGAAGGTGGGTGGAGGGGGCTGGGATAAAACAGAATGCATCCCTTTGCTCGAGTAGGATCATGGCAGGCACATATAGGATATCAAAGTTAGGGGGGGGGGACAAGATTAATATTTAAGGGGCATACTGAATATGATTTATAGCACCATCTGGGAAGCGCAGCAGCGAGATGGTGGTGAGCACGAAAGGGGGTTCCCCCACTCATGGGCAGTTGGAGTGGGCCTGAGGTGAGGTTTCATTTTGAAATTCAAGACAAAAACATCAATTTTTTTTACTCTGAGTCCATTTGTGTCCATAATTAGGTTGCACACCAAATATCAAAACATTCCGACTTCTGGATCAGAAGAAGAAGATTTTTAAAGGAAATTCCTCATTTTGAACTAAGTTATAATTCAGGCTCCCACAGTGAGCCCAAATATGAACCCAGGGACTTGGGTTGAACAAAGTTGAAACTCACACCCCTAAGGATGCTGCATACCATGTATCAAATGATTCTGATTGGTGGATCTGAAGAAGAGGATTTTTAAAGAATATTCCTCATACAGCACTAATTTAAACATTTGGGCTCCATAGAGAGCCCAAATATGGACCTAGGGTTTTGATTTCAATAAACATGTGAAACAATCTTCCAAAGATGTTACATGTAAAATCTGAAAGCTTTTGGAGCAATGGTTTGGTAGACGAGTCTTAAATGTTTTCCCCATTACCCACATTGTTAAAAACTGCTGACTCAGCACTTTTTCAAAGTGCCGAAAAAAGTACCTTATGATAAAACGATAGCAATTTGTTTGGACCACTCCATTCTGTTGGTCCTAAGGAAGCTGCACACCAAATAAGGATTCTCAGTGCAGTGTAGTTTTGGAGATATGGGCGTTTTAATTTTTTTCTATTTTTAGCTTCTGTGGTTCCCATAGGGTGACAGGAAATTTTTTTTTGGCCTGAATTAACTACTTATGACCTAATAAGCCCTCATATCAAATTTAGTTCAATTCTTGCCCCTCCCATAATGGCAAATATATAAATTTTGTAGTAAATTTCCTTTCTTATTATACCTACCGCAATTGTTTACTACAGGCTTGCACTACAGTGGAAGAACCTAACTCGGATAAAATACTCTCTATTTTAATCTTTCCCAAGAGATTTGGGAAAGAAAAGTGGTGTAAAAACACCACGAAAAAATAAGCCAAAACTGGGTTGAGCGTCATCGGCACACACCCAGTAAGGTTCCGCTCCACAGTTTCGCACTATTGCACAGGGGTGAAATTCTAAACATAGGGCATATGTTGAAACTAAGGCCATGTAAAATAGAGATATATTTTTAGTATCAGATATATGATTTCATTAGGTTTTTTGATGGACAAGAGAATTTGAAGTTTTGGTCCCAAAGTTGGAGTCTGATACATAGGGGAAATTTACCAGATGAATTATGGGAAACAGTGGCTTCGAAAAATTGGCTATTTTTTAAAATGTAATTTTTACACGGGTTTGTTACCAGACAGGTAACTGAAAAAGGAGACGGAAACATATAATTTTTTTTTTTGCATTTTAGAAACAGGGGATGCTTTGTTCCAGGGGTGGGTAGGTGAGGTTGGTGGGAAAATTCTGCTTTTGAGGCTGCTAGGTGGCTGAAAATGACTGGTTTCGGCATTTTTTCATGCAATTTTTCAGGTTGAAGTCTGGCCTTTGACAATAAATTATTCCACCCACATTCAGATTGTTTATTTCTACTTAGTCAGATAGTGTTATATGTTTTTTGTGGATTTGGGAAATGTAATACATGTTATGAGTTAGATAACTAAGCTACAGAATATTTGCATTTGAAGAGAGTGTATGGCATGTCATATTTGGAAATGCCTGGAAAGTGTGGAGCGGAACCTAAGGGACGCACTTCTCTTAGTACAATTCCACGACTTCCGTTAACCAGTGCACAAGCAGACATCAAACCATTCTTTTGAGTCCGCCAACATAAGAGGTATGTGATCAGTGGGGAGGAAGGATTGTTACCCAAATAAGAAAACGGGAGAGTCTCCATGTAAACAATTGTGGTAGGTATAATAAGAAAGGAAATTTACTATAAAATTTATATTTCTTGTCAACCTACCTTACAATTGTTTACTACAGGCTGAATAGACATTAGGATGGAGGGAATCACATAACCAACCCACACATAACTCAATTGCACTGGAACCGTGGACAGAGGAAGAGATCCCTAGGCCTATCAAACCATAGCATCACAAACATTAGTAAAAGACAATGAAAGAGGAGGCGTTTGGTGAAGTGTGACACACAGACAAAAGGGCAGTAACAGCACGGAGCTGGAACTGACCCTGTAAGAAGCTGAATGGTTGGGATAGACAACAACCTGAGCAGAAGAAAGAGGGCCCGTAGGACAAAGGTCCTCTGTCTGCTCCTGCAACTGTCACAGATAAATGGAGAAGGTAGCATTTCTCCAGTAGGCTACCAGCATAACATCCGACAACATGACGGAGTTAGTATAAGCCCCGAGAGGAAGACAATGCATGCACATCGTGGCAGAAAAACGATTGGTAATACAATCGCCAGTAGCTAGGTGAGCGGAAGCTGCACGAATAGCAAGATAAATCCATCGAGAAATGGATGCAGGAGAGATCTGGCATGTGAGAAAACGCATATCCATCCAGGATAAAGGTGCGAACACCCCCCCCCCCCCCCCCCCCCAAGCAGAGCAGCGCCCAAGAAAGTGTCCATCTTGGAGTAAAGTGCAAAGTCCTAGGCCTTTTCAAGGAGAAGAGCTGAACAAGCTTGGAGAGGCAAGGATGAGTGTCGAAACAATGCGTACCACACATGAAAAAAGGTCTCCGAAGCATGGACGTGTACCCATTGATGGAGACCCCCAGAAACAAACACATACCAGAAACTCGGCAATCGGTGTGAGCCAAAAAGTGACAGAAGCAACAGAGTGATCGCACACCATCGACAAAAGAATCTTCAACTGAGCCACAGAGGCTAAACCAGTGGAGTGAGTGCCTCCTTGAAGAAGAAAAGCAACTCCACTGCTTGTCTCTAAAAACCACTACGGAGGAGACAGGACCCAATAAAAGACATGTGCGAAGGCACAATGAAGTCGGGTCAACTTGAAACCTCCTCGGGCAACTTTGGCAAAGAAAGTCGCGATGTAGAGGGAGACATGACGGAACCGCCGCTAACAGAGAGCGGAGCAGATTCATCCACACCCACCGAGGCGTCAGGGGTGTGATCGAAAGGATTCGACAACTGCAGGTTCCTATCTGGGCTAGAACCTGAGGTGGAATCGGAACCGGCAGGAAGGCATAGCCAACAAGAACGTCCCAAAGGAGGGCCAGAGCATCCACGGCGAAAGCCAGGGCATCTGGACATGGGGACACAAAAGTGTCCACCTGATGGTTCCAATGAGTCGCAAATAGATCGATGGAACACTGCCATGTGCAGCATCCACTCGGTGGAAAAGAACCTGCCCCGTCAGGACAGGGAGTCGGCTAGGACGTTCAGATGACCAGGAATCTGATGAACAACCACCCTGGCATTGACATCCTGAGCGAGCAGTAGAAGATCCCGGGCCAATTCATACACTGGAACCGAGTGCGTGCCACCCTGGTTCCGCATTTAAGCAACCACTGTTGAATTGTCGAACAACAGAAGGACCTGGTGATTTAACAGGTGAGGGATCCACTGCCTGAAATTCAGAAGAAGAGCAAGAAGCTCCTTCTGGTTGATGTGTAGAGATGCCCGATCCTGGTCCCACATCCCGTGAAGGGAAAGACCTAGAGATCCAACGTCGCACCCCATCCGAGATCGCTGGCATCTGCCGTCAGAATGCGATCGAACGTGAGTAAGTCCAACGGGACACCCTGCATGATCCACTGAACATCCATCCAGTGGAGAAGGTGAGGATGAAGAGATTCTGGAAACTGAAGACCAAATCCAGAGAATCGACATTCGGCCTCCAACGACTGTGCAGAAAGTGTTGGAGAGGTCTGACATGCAGCCAACCTAGAGGAATGAGATCTGTCACCGAACCGCAGAGACCGAGCAGCCGGAAAATACCCCGTGTTGTCGCGGATGTGGACTGGGACAGAGTCAGAGCAAAAGCTGAGAGAATCACAGCCCTGGTGTGGGGAACCATAAGCGTATTGAACTGAATGCGGAAGGCTATCCCCAGATGACAAAACGACTGAGAAGGGACCAGATCTGACTTCTCCTCGTTGACTCTGAATCCTAGCGACATGAGCAAGCTCAACAGAGTGTCGACATCCAACTCCAGTAAGGCAGCATTGGGATGCCTCTGGAGGATATCGTCTAGATATGCCGAAGTAGTCACCCTAGACTTTGTGCGATGGAAGGCTAGCACATGCGACATCAGTCGGGTGAAGGCCCAAGGAGCCAGGTTGAGGCCTAAAGGCATGGCCTTGAACTAGTAAACTCGCCCCAGAAAAGCAAACCTGAGATACTTCCGTGACGCCTGATGAATTGGAACGTGAAAGTAAGCGTCTCACAGGTCGATGCTGGAAGCGAAATCTCCCTGGTGAATGGAACGGCGAACTGACCTGAAAGTCTCCATTCTGAACTTGGGAGCAATGATAGACTGGTTCAGGATACTCAGATCAATAACCAGTCGGAGTCGGCCGCCCTTCTTCGGCACCAAGAACAGGCAGGAATAAAACCCCACTGACTGAATGTTCTTGATGACCTCGATCGCCCCCTTGGCCAGGAGAATGTCTATCTCCGTGGACAAAAGCTCCCGACGTAAAATGTCTGAAGGAACTGTGGTTGGAAGAAGCACTATGGACAGAGTGGGGTGCCTTCGGAAGGATATTCGCAGCCCAGACCGAACAACATCTAACACCCAAGGATCGGATGTGATGGTGGCCCAACGGTCTGCGAATTCTGCTATCCTTCCTCCAACCTGGGACGAATCGAGGTGAGTACCTTCAGTTCGAGCCCCGACAAGGCACGCGAGAGGAGAAACCACCTCCTCTATGGAATGAAGAATCCTGAGACTTCCCTCTAGCCTGCCAACATTTACCCTTACCCCGTGAGTAAGAAGTAGAAGCAGTGGCAGAAGGATCAGCCCTTTGCTTCACAGAGGAAGCAGAAGAGTACATGTTAGGCTTTGAACGGTCCCTGCCTCCCCTAGAAGGCTGATCAAGCTGACAGAGCAGCAGCTGATCTTTCGAATGACGTAGGATGTCATCCCGGACCGTCGAAGCGGAACCCATGGAACAACAGCAGACCTGCCAAAGAAGTAGATCGAAGAGCAGCGTGCTGCCCGTCTGGAAGGGATCGGCCTGTGTCCAGCACAGAGTCCCTTCGAACTAGTTCCAAAATAGCCGTGTCACAGGCATGCGTGTGAGTAAGATGCATGAGCGCCTTGGACAGCACACGCAAAGGAGCCTGTACATCGTCAACCTATCTCGAGGCAGATAGGCAGCAAAGGCAGAAACGACGTGACTGGAGAGAGAAAGCATACCCAGCATTTCTCTCGATAAACCCAACATGGACTCCAGAGCCATCATGGGAATGACAGCAGACTTGGGCTTGGAAAGCCTGAGGGAATTGGAGTCCTGATCCAAAACCATCAAAGTCTGGCAGACTGACAGATTGGCAAAATCGTAGTAACGATAATGCACCGGAGGCAAAAAGGTGTCAACCCTGGTGAAGAATGGAGCCTTCATAGCCTTGGAACTCAGCTTAGAGTCCAAGGCTGAAAATGCTTCAACCAACTGTACTGACTGGCACAGTCAAAGACGCCCAGAAGCAGGTTGCTCCACAGGCTGTAGGCACGCGACCGAGATCGCGGCCTGGCTGACACTGTCAGCTGGTTTGATGGTTTGAGATCCGGAAGGAACCCAAACACAAAGTCAAGAGCTGCCCCCAAGTCAGAAGACTGCTGGTTCTTGATATCAAGGATGTCTGACTCCTCCCTGGAGTCGGAAGACACATATCCCATCGTGGGCAAACCAGCCGATGCCTCCCATGGGGTAGGCACACCAGGGGGATCAGAAAGCGGCCTGTTTCAAATCCCAGGAGGCAGTGCCATATGGGGCGCCTGGAAACCACTCGCTGCCTCGCTGGAAGCAACAGGAAGACTCTTGGACAGAACCTGAGTGAGTAAGGAGAGGGCCTCCCTAAGCTCGCTGCCCGTACTGGCCGGTTCGACATGGGGACAAACCAGCAAAGTGGCTTCACACCTGACCCTCTTAACCAGCGAAGGATCACGATCCTCCAATACACCCGAAGTGGGGCGACGGGCGGCAGCCGAAACATCTGAGGGCAGACGTGTATAGGGGTACAACACACCCCGAGGATCAACATAGCGGGAACTCAGGAGAGTCGCCGTGGACCTCTGAGGGGCAGAAGGTCCAGGCTGCACAGAAGGTGTTGGTCCCGCAAAACTGGCTGTGTAACCAGAATGAGTTGTCGGAAATGCCAATGACAAAATTGTGGTACCCGACGGCGCAGAGACAACAGTAGAGGGTTTGGCCGGCAGCCACTTCCAACTTCGCCAAGTTGAAGTCAGGGAAGGCTGAGGCCGATACCCCACGTCTACACTACCAGACACCGCTGCAGACCACTGCAGGAATAAACTGCTGTGCTCAACGGCTGAGGGGACACAGCAGGGAGTTCAGCCGGCAGCCACTTCCGACTTCGCCGAGTTGAAGTCGGGGAAGGCTGAGGCAGATACCCTACAACCACACTACGCACATCCCTGCAGACCCTTGCAGGGATAAGCCGAGGCCAGCTAAAAACGGTGCCCGGTGACGTAGACGGAACAGCAGTAGCAGCAGAATACGACGGGAGCTGTTGGATCTGGCAGAAAAGGGGAGAGAGCCACCTAGCTCGGCCTCCAAAGGAGGAGTCACAACCCTAGTGACAGCCTCAGATGTCGACTGGAGAGGGCACATAGTCCTGGAACCAGGCATCTTTTCACCAGAAACCCAACAGCTCCCGCAGTATCCACCACGGTAAAAAAAACTTCACATCCCCCACGGATGGGGAATAACTGTCACCAGACGTGGTCGAGTTGGGAGGCCCCAAAACGACAGCGTTGCACACCCACCGTGGGTGTGGGAAGATCTGCACATCCCCCACAGAGGGGGAGTAACTCTCACCAGACATGGGTCAAGTCGGAAGGCTCCAAAACAACAGCGTTCCCCACCCCCGCAGGTGCGGGAGGAGCTGCACATCCCCCATGGAGGGGGTATAACTCACACCAGACGTGGTCTAGTCGGGAGATCCTGAAATGTGAAATGACAGCGTTTCCCCACCCCCCATCCCCCCCCCCCCCACCCCCAGGTGCGGGAAGACCGGCACATCCCCCACGGAGGGGGGATAACTCACACCAGACGTGGTGACGGCGGGAGGCCCCGAAACGACAGCATTCCACAACCACCGCAGATGCGGGAGGAACAGCCACAAGAACGCACCAAAGGCGAGGGAGGAATTGCCCTAAAGGAACCGAACTGGAAAAAACAGAGGTGAGAGCAGTAGAAGAAAAAGGTGAACTCAACAGTTACAGAAAGTAGAAGAACACACTCAACTACGAGAGAAGGTGGCAGAAAAAAAAACTGGTGGGTACACGACAGAACCCAGATGGCCGACAGGGACTGAAAAAACAGAAATTCAGCCCTCAACAGAGTGAAGAAATCCTGTCCAGACAGTCCCTCACTGACACCTAACTCCAGTAACAATAAAAATTTATCAACTGAAAAATTTCATTGCCGAACCGCATCGACACAATGTCAAAAAAAACATTCGCGAAAACAGAGTATATAAATAAATTAATATGAGAATATGGTTGAAAATATTAACGAGAATATATAAAACACAGTCCTGTTATTATACAATCTTCAGATCCATAATCCAGTCACAGGAAAACCATTATCGACGAGTTGAATTATCACTGTATCATAATGCAAAGATGGCAACATGTCAACCACGTTGCATGGACAAAAGAAGAATGGTTTGAAGTCTGCTTGCGCACTGGTTAACGGAAGTCGTGGAATTGTACTAAGATAAGAGCGTCCCTTACTGGGTGTGCGCCGATGGCGCTCAACCCAGTTTTATTTTTTCGTGGTGTTTTTACACCACTTTTCTTTCTCAAATCTCTTGGGAAAGATTAAAATAGAGAGTATTTTATCCCAGTTTGGTTCTTCCACTGTAGTGCAAGCCTGTAGCTATAGCAAACAAATGTAAGGTAGGTTAATGAGAAATAGCCCTTCAAACTTCTCTTGAACAAATCTGAGTCTACATCTTAAATGGAAGCTGCACACCAAATATCAAGTCTCTGCTACTGCTGGTTCATGAGCAGATTTTTTAAGATTTAAGCACACTTTTTGGGTGTGGCCCTATGTAGGGGTGGGGCAACGTGACTTGAACAAAATCAAAATGCGATGTCATAAACAATTATCTCAAATTTCACTTAAATTGGTCCAGCGGTTCTGGAAGAGTAGATGCAAACACCATGTTCACTTTCAGTCAGTTGAGCTAACAAGGCAAGCTACCACTTGGAACCCACACAGGAAATGCAGAAGAGGAAGGCCAAAGAACACCTGGTGGAGGGACATGGAAAAAGAGATGAAGAATGAGGGGCTAACATGGTAACAAGCAGAGAAAATAGCCCAAGGACAAGACAGAATGGATGGAATTTGTTTGTGGCCTATGTTCTATCAGGGAATAAAAAGGCATAAGAAATGTAAGTAGAGGGTGGGGGAAGGTGAAAGATAACCAGGCCTGGACATCACCCCCAAACTTGTCAAACTCCCATAGATATTCATAAGATATTTGCAGCCATTCTTAGTACTTGTTATGGGTGTTTTTCTGTAGGTTGGGGAAAGATATCCAGCCCTGGACCTCTTCCCCCCAATTTTTTTAAACTTACACGGACATGCATAGGACATTTGCAGCCATTTATTGGACTTTGTTATGGTTGGGTAAGTTGAATTAATGTTATGGTTGGGTAAGTTGAATTAATATGATGTATACATCATCAGTGTTTTGTTTTAACCACACAGTGAAATATTTCCTAATTATTGTAGAAAATGGTGATTTTCTTCATGCAACCAACTTGTCAGGTGTTCCGGGTGATTTTATGCAAGGCCTAAGATGTTCAATATCAAATGATAGAAACTGGAAAAACAATAATAAAATAAAAATTACATTATTATTTAAAAAGATTAAGTCCTGAGTGTTCTTCATCACTTATTGATAAAATTGTTTAAAGGAGGATTTAATGTCACATTCAGCATTTACATATTTATATAGTTAATCAAATTTAGCTAGAGGAATGGGAGAGTCTGTTGGACTGAATGGGTTTTTTGCGTAAAGTCACTCAAATCCCTTCAAAACTCATTCTGAAGCAAAGAGCAGGGCTTCTGAGAGGAATTTTATCTTGTTTTTCTACGGATTATTATTTGGGAGAGGTGGGGGGAAGGGGGGGAGGAGGGGGGGGTCCACATATTTTGTATGTATAATTCAGAGGCCAAACTGATTTTCACACAATGTTGCACACGAAAAGAGGGGCACAAAATCTAAAAATGTACCAAAGCGCAGTTTTAGATTTAACCCTCATTTTACCAGAATTGGCAAAAAAAACTGTCAAAATTAGGATTTATCGGCACTTTCTCCAAACACGTCTTGTAGATTTTTTTTAAACATTCATCATTGTTAGACATGACTGTGACACGACTATTGATATACAAGAGATGTGAGGCAATGCATTTGCTAACCTCCATAGGTTGCCAAACATCAAAAGTTTCATGAAATGAGCTGTTTTCGGGCCCCCACAGCACCGAAAGAGTACATGAGAGATAAACATAACTTTCATCATTCGAAGTGGGATTCATTGAGGATCATTTTTGTAAGGAATTAGGGTATTCAGAAAGCCAAGCATTAACCCCCTTGTGGGTTGGTTAAACCTCAATACCCCCCAAAAGTTAAAAAATTCATGTTTTCTCTGGATTTCTCTAGAGTCTTGTAAATTTTCAAGAACAAAATGGCCATGTGCAGGTCTTGGTGCGACGATACAAGCTGCATGTACAAAATATTCCAGTAAGCATTTGTTAACCCTCCATGGACTGCTAAACATTAAAATTGTGATAAAATGGGCTGTTTTTGGACACCAACAGCACCCAATGGGTATGCCACAGAGAAAGGTACCTTCTTTTATTGGACGTAACAATTATATGGGAACATGTTTGTAAGTAGTAAGAGTATTCAGAAATCGAAGTCTCAACCCATTTTGAGCAGATTAAAGAGATACCCCTTAAAAAGCTTAAATCTTCCATTTTCTGAGGATTTCTCTAAAAACATCTCATAGGTTTTCAAGGAAAATTGACTATTCCTAGGTCTTGGGGTGACATAACAAACTGCATGGACAAAATATTCTGGAGAGCATTTATTAACACTCTACAGGCTATCAAGCATCAAAACTTTGAGAAAATGGGCGGTATCAGGCACCCACACCACCCAATGTGTACCAGAGAGATAAACATAATCTCCTTTGTTGGAAATGGAGTTCACCGAGGACAATTGTTTTTTAAGTAATAAGGGTATTCAAAAAACCAAGCGTTCACCGTTTTGGGCTGGTTGAACAGCAATACCCATCAAAAGCTTAATAAAGTCATGATTTCCCTGTGTTTCTTTACAAACATCTTGCAGGTTTTCAAGAGAAAATGGCCATTGATAGGTCTTGGTGTCACATTACCAGTTACATGGATAAAATATTCCAGTTAGCATTTGTTAACCCTCCACAGGCTGCTAAATGTCAAAATTTTGAAAAAATAGTCTGTTTTTGGACACCAACAACACCCAATGGGAATGCCACAGAGAGAAACATAACTTCTTTTATGGGACGCAAAACTGATAGGAAAACATTTTTGTAAATAGTAAGGGTATTCAAAAGTCAAGATCTTAACCCATTTTCTACTGGTAAAGGAGAGATACCCCTTAAGAACTTGAAATTCCTTTTTCTGTGGATTTCTCAAAAAACATCTAGTAAATTTTCAAGAAAAATTGCCCATTCGAAGGTCTTGGAGTGACATTACAACATGCATGGACAAAATACTCCAGTAAGCATTTGTTAATCCTCCACAGGCTGCCAAGCATTGCTGTCCTTGGGCACCCATAGCACCCAATGTGTACCTGCGAGATAAACATAACCTTCTTTATTGGAAGTGCAATTCACCGAGGATCATTTTTGTAAGTAATGAAGGTATACAAAAAACCAAGCATTAACCCGTTTAGGACTGGTTACAGAGCGAGACACCTCAAAAGGTTAAAAATTCATGTTATCCGAGGATTTCTCTAAAAACATCTCGTAGATTTTCAAGAAATTTACATTTTATAGTAAATTTTCTTTCTTATTATACCTACCGCAATTGTTAAATACAGGCTTGCACTACAGTGGAAGACCCTAACTTGGAAAATATACTCTCTATTTTGATCTTTCCCAAGAGATATGGGAAAGAAAAGTGGTGCAAAAGCACCACGAAAAAATAAGCCAAAAGTGGGTTGAGTGCCATTGGCGCACGCCCAGTAGGGGACGCACTTCTCTTAGTACAATTCCACGACTTCCGGAAAACCAGTGCGCAGGCAGTTTTGAGTCTGCCAACATAGGAGTTATGTGATCAGCAGGGTGGAAGGATTCTTACCCGAATAAGAAGATGGGAGGGTCTCCATGTAAACAATTGCGGTAGGTATAATAAGAAAGGAAGTTAAAAAATTTATAGTAATTTATATATTCTTTATACTTACCAATGACCCAGACTTAGCTGGTGCTAACTCTGAAATATTTAGGGCCAAACACAAATTTTACTCCCCAATCCCCAAAATTTGCATCAAAAACTGAAAATGACATGTCCTATATGGTCCTCCATACTTTTACTCCACTGCGCATTGGCAGTGTCAAGGAGGTCTCAAAACTGGCACAATTATCATTCTTACAACCAGTGCCTGGTAAGCGTTATGTACTCAGCGGGGAGGTATGAGTTCCCAACTCATGGGAGGGCCATCCCCATCTGGGTCATTGGTAAGTATAAAAAATATATAAATTACTATAAATTTTTTAACATTTTTATACTGTACCATTGGCCCAGACTTAGCTGAACAGTAAAAAGGTTGGAGGGTCTAGGAAAATCCAATAGGCTCAACTACATATAACAGAATTATCCCCTCGAGGAGAAAGGAGAAATAGGCTTTACATGTATCTTTCTTATTTGCATCAAAACGAGAAAGACACAACACCATTCTGTAATTGAGCACAATAACATCAATGATCTCTATTAACCTCCAGTATAACCCATTATGCTAATTATTTTTAACGGAAAGCCAATAAATAAAGGAAGTCTAGAGAAATGAGACTCTTTATACTCATTAAAAGTGTTGGAGGATTGTATATTAACGCCCGTATGACACGTGACATATACAAATGCTTCACACCGAGCTACACTTTAAAAATATTACATGGATGAGTCAACATTAGCTTTACACTTTAAAACCATCCCGGTACCGACTCGGAATTACTGACTCCAGGAGAGCTCATTTGCTTTTCACTATAAAGCAGGTGCCATAAGGGAACACCCCCCCCCCCCTCCTTTCCCCTTGCCCTGGATCAAATACTCCAGAGCAAAGAGGGCAGCAGGAAAGAGTCACTGCCGAAACAGAAAGCCTACATAACTATAGTTGCAAATGTTTAGTGGACGACGTTCTGAGCAACAGATAACGGACCTAAACAATGTAGATCTCCAGAAAAGGACTCAATATTTCTAAGATACAAATTCGTGAAAGTGGAAGGCTGAGACCAATATGCAGCCCTCATTAGATCTGTAATAGCAACACTATTAGCGTAAGCCCACGATGTAGAAAGAACTCTTATATTTATTTATTTATTGATGTTTAAGGTCACATATTTATGCACAATGGCTAATCATGACCGTGACAGTTTTACGGGTGGAGGAAGCAGGAGTACCCGGAGAGAACCACCGAGTGCTCAGAGCAGCTGCCAGCTCCCCAACATCATAACTCCGCACTGCAGCACAGGCAGGGTTAGATTGGTTGAAGACATGCGTACCATCGACGTGCAGTACGCCTTAGTACACAGTGTCATCGTGCCCCCATGCAGGCAATGGAGATGAAGTGTCTTGCCCAAGGACACAATGCGGTTGCCGCAGGTGGGATTCGAACCGAGGTCCTCTCGGCTTGCAGCCTGCACCTTTACCTACTGAGCCACTGCACTTCCGAAAGAACTCTTACTTCATGAGCTGAAATCTTAAGCACAGACTGCTGAGTTGAAGATATTTATCATAAGCAGTACGGATAGTTAATTGAATCCATCTAGCCATAGAAAGGACCGAAATGTGGAGGAAGCTTCCAAAGCATGTCCCACAACAGACACCTGAGTAGATTAATCCATGGTCTTTGTGGAGATAGAGATGCTACCAACAGAATTTTGCATTGAGATTATTTTAACTTGAGCAATATCTGCTGAATCAATGGCGCTGGGGGATACGCATATCCTATCATTCCGTCTCACTAGATCGATAGAGCATCTACTGCAAACGCTCGAGGATCTGAACATGGTGACACATACATCTGCAACTGATTGTTGAGATGCGTCGCAAATAAGTCCATCATTGGCCGCTCTCATTGGTAGCAAATCTGATTGAATACTCGTTTGTTGAAAGTCCATTCTGATGGCAACAAGCAGCCCCTCGGTGAAAGGGAGCCCACTAATACGTTCAGACGACCCGGAATATGACGGACCGATAGAACTTGATGTTCTAGTACAAACAGAAGAATTCATTCCGTTAACTTGAATAATAGAATGGAATGAGTGCCTCCCTGGTTCCGAATATATGCTAATACCGTCGAATTGTCGGACAGAATTTGCACGTGAGCAAATTTGCACGTTTGCATGTGAGCATTCTGAATAACGTTCATCCAACGACGTAGCGCAATCCAAATTGACATCATTTCTTGATGTTTAGGTGCTTGATTAGGAACTGCGGATCCCAAAGGCCCTGGCACTTCAAATCCGTTGGGCTCAATGTTGCGTCCCAACCTGTTTGACTGGCATCCGTCAAAACTGAAAAACTTGGATCCGGCAATTGCAGTGGAACTCCCTGAGTTAACCACTGAATATCTGCCCAAGTCTGAATCTCTTGTTCACTTGATTTGACAAGAGGATGTCCGTATCGAGCGACTGAATCTTCACCATCGAATTCTGGGAAAGAAAAAATTTGGAGAGGACGAGTGCGTAGCTGCCCCATCGGAATAAAATCTGCGGCAGCTCCGCACAAACCTATCAGTCTCATGAAATCTCTCGCTGTAACTTGTCTGAGTGACGACAATGGCGAGCATAACAACTGATTAATTTCGCTCTGGTTAACGGCAGACGTACAAGATTGTTTTGCGTCTCGAAGCTCATCCCCCGGTGGGTGAATGACTTGGACGACACCAGATCCGACTTATCCTCATTTACTTATGAAACCGAGATGACGGAGCAATAGAAGCAGACTCTGCACATCGTTCTGAAGCGTTAACTCATTGCCGTACCTCTGAAGAATGTCGTCCAGGTGGGCCGATGTTACCGCAGCCGAATGAGCTTGGAAATGAGTCATTACTGAGTTCATTATTCGAGTGAAAGCCCAGGGCGCTAGATTCAGACCGAAGCACATTGCTCGGAGCTGATACAGGACTCCTATGACGGCGAAGCGAAGATACTTTCTGAATGCCTGACGTGAAAGTACGCATCTTTGAGATCTATGCATGTAGCATAGTCGTTCACCCGAATACTCGCTCTGACCGATCGGATGGTCTCCATATAGAAACTTGGAGCCACGATCAGCTTGTTTATCCAGCTCAGATTTATGAGTGGACGAAACGAGCCGTCTGGTTTTGGAACCAGAAAAGGATGGTTGTAGAAACCTGGAGATTCCTGGATTTCTACGATCTCTATCGCGATCTTCTCCAGAAGAGACTGAACTTCTGAAGGAAGCGAGCCTCTTTCCTACGGACTTGATGGAAGCTGAGTCCATCTTGGACTTCAAGTTAACGGAGGTTTTCCTTTGAAGGACAATTTAGTCCTTTAGTCCTTCTGAAATCACCCCTCGAACCCAAGGGACATCCATAATCTACTCCCAATTGGTTGAGAAACTCGACAGTCTTCCGCCCACTGGAACACGATAGAGGTTAATACCATTACCTCCTGGTCCTGCGAGGCTTGCGGAAGGAGAAACCATGTTTTCCATGGCCCGCACCTCGCTCCGTCGACCTAGGGCGTCTGACCGGATGTCTCGGCCAGTATTACAGCCCCTACCTGAGTCGCTACCCTGACAGTCTCTAGAGTAAGACCTAGAGGATGCATAGGAACCTCTATAGGAACTTCCCTTGGACGTATTCGCCCCAGAAAAGCCTGTCCTACTCTTCTCTGGTGAATCCGACTTTTTGGAAGTGGATTTGAATAGAGAAAGTCTGAAGCTTTCTTAGTTATCTGATCATAGATTGCGGAAAGCTTGCCGTTGAAGAGAAGCTCTCCAGAAACCGAAGTGACTCAGAGAGTTTTTCACCTTACTACCCACATGCGTGATTGTAGCCAGGGCCGCGTCACATCTAACCAACTCCATATTTGCCACTAAAAGGGCAGAGTTATATGTGGAGAATGCTAAGGCCCTTGAAAGAACTCTTAAGGAGGTTGTACATCCTGGAATTCTTTTCCTTCGAGACGTAATGATAACGCTCTGGTAAGGTGATCTGCGTACGATAATGCGTCTAAGCTAGTCCTGTTAGTCGATATTGTTGTTTCCAACGTCGTGGTTGGAATTGACATAGACGACGGTATAGACAATACTAGGTCTTCGGCCTGGTTGTCTAGACACATAGGAACTCTCGGAATGCTCTGTCCTGCCATTTCGAATTATTCCTTGAATTGATGAAAGGCAGATGTAGAGCATTTGCCAATAAGAAACTGGACCTGCCCATTTTGGTATCAAGTTATATATAGCGTCATTCAATAGTTCAAATGTCCGTGAGACATTTCTGGACTATGTCAGAAACTCAGGGACGATGTCCCTAAACTGATTAAAGAATTCTGTGTCCAGCGGCGCTATCAGTCTCTAATCCGGCAACGCAGCATTTTTGGTCTGGAGGAACAACGTCAGATGATAATGCCGGATGCACTCTACGGCAATTTATGTTGTTCCGAAAGGGAAAATTACAACTCCTCCGTATCCCTTTCGTCATCCTGTCGGACCACTTGTAATTCTTGGTCGTCTGTGCCTGAACCTGCAGCGGAACATACCGACCCAGCTTCCTCGGATAATTCCTGATCCGACAGAGTTTATGTCGGTTGCTGGGATGCTGCGATAATTTGTGCTATCTGCGATAGCACGTCCGTAACGGAGGCCTGTGGAGCTGCGGTCTTACAGGATTTAGCCGCTGGAAGCTCCTTGGATGTTGACTTCCGCATACTTCTTATATGCGAACGTCCAGAGTATGAAGGCCTCATATCCTTGGCTACCGGATGGCATGACCTGGTCGCCGAGGAATCCCTGGTCGGCGAGGTTGGCTGGATATCACTGGTCACGTATCCAAGGTGCGGTCGTGTGCGCTGCCGTGAGGATGAGGAAGCCCAAAGAGCAGTCTCTCCGGACTGTCTATATAACGAAGCGTCCCAAGCGGTGGACGTAAGCTCCGACTGAGGAACGTTTTGTACCACAACATCTGGGCCCAGATGTTGTTGTACTAGAGAGGGACCTCTCTCGCTCGCAGCCCAGATGGACCTGGACAAGCTAGGAACCGGACTAACAGGCTTCCTCCGTACCATCCTCGTATCCGTCGTCACTGGGTGTGCACATTGTATTTTTATAGTGCTCGCATCACCCAAATCTGCTTCCTGGACCGCAACAGTCGAACCCGGCTGCTGAGCCATTCGATGGATGGTCACTACACCAGCCGAGCTAGCGGACACCAAAGCCGTCGATCGTACTTGGGACCTCTTAGGCAATTGACGTATCTGCATGAGCACTTTTACCGGTAGCTCTTCATTTGACTGTGACGACGGAAGCCCACTTTTCGAAGACATCACGGTAACATCATCCTGTACATGTTTCTCAAGAGGCCTGTGGAGCCGTGGTCCTACGTAATTAGCCGCTGGAAGCTCCAGGGATGTTCATTCCTGCATTTATATAATATGCGAACGTCCCAACTGGAAAGGCCTCGTTTCCTTGGCTAGCGGATGAAGTGACCTGGGTCGCCGTGTATTCCCTGATCGGCGAAGCAAGAGCACCAGGGACGTTCATTCCTGCATTTATATAATATGCAAACGTCCCCTGGAAATCTGTGGTCACATAGCCAAGGTGCGGTCATGTGTGCTGACCTGAGGATGAGAAAGCCAATATAACAGCCGCCTCGGACTGTCTATGCGACAGAACGTCCCGAGCAGGAGGAGTGGACGTATGCTCCGACTAATGAACGAACATACAACAACATTGCGGTGCAGTTGTTGATGTAAGAGAGAGGGGGCCTCTCTCGTTCACAGTCCGGATAGACCTGGACGAGCTAGCTACCAGACTGACAGGCTTCCTCAGTACTATCCTCGGATCCGTCGTTGCTGGGTGTGCACATTCGATGTTTATAGTGCGAACGTCCAAACTGGAAAGGCCTCGTGTCCTTGGCTAGAAGATGAAGTGACCTGGTCGGCGTGTATTCCCTGGTCGTCGAAGCAGGAGCACCAGGGATGTTCATTCCTGCATTTATATATATGCGAACGTCCCCTGGAAATCTGTGGTCACATAGCCAAAGTGCGGTCATGTGTGCTAACCTGAGGATGAGAAAGCCAATATAACAGCCGCGTTGGACTATCTATGCGACAGAGCGTCCTGAGCAGGAGGAGTGGACGTATGCTCCGACTAATGAACGAACATACAACAACATCGTGGCGCAGTTGTTGATGTAAGAGAGAGGGGGCCTCTCTTGTTCGTGGTCCGGATAGACCTGGACGAGCTAGCTACCGGACTGACAGGCTTCCTCCGTACTATCCCCTCTTATCCGTCGTTGCTGTGTGTGCTTCCCTGGACCGCAACGGACGAACCCGGCTGCCGAGTCATTCATTGAATGGTCGCTACACCGGGCGGATTAGCGGACGATCAATGCCTTTGATCCTACTAGGGAACTCTTCGGCAATTGTTGTATATCCATAAGCACTTAGCCGCTAACCCTAATATTGCAACGACGGAGATACACTTGTTGAAGACATCACGGAAACATCACCCTGTTCTTGTTCCTCTGAAAAAGAGACTGATAAAGTAGAGTGACCATGCAGAGAGAGGACCAGAATGGACCCCTCACCGCTAACAAAATATCGTGACACACGTCTCCAATGTTGTCAATCCAATCAACACACACTGAGCAAGAATTAGTGCGAATACATTGACTACAAGAAACACAATGAACCTGAGAATTAGAGGAAGATTTCCTCGCATTACAATTTGAACAATATTTTTTCATCAAGAAAAATTATACACAGTCATAGTACCTGCAGTAACCCTTGAAACAAAGATACATAATATAATATAATCCATTATAACATTTTGAAAGAAAATAATTTAAAAAAAAAAAAATTTTTGAAAAAATTTTCAGAAAAGCCCAAGTTCCCAATGGGAACAATGAGCCCAAATGGATCCCAAAAAAGCCTTAGTATGGACAAAAATTTTAAAACCATTTCAAAAAATTAATGTAACACTTATGGACAATATTAATGTATCTTGCTATGAACTGATCTAAGCAGAAGACAAGTAATCACTATCAGAAGTAACCGTTGTCAACATAAACAAAAAGTGTACAAAAACCGGAAACATGACTCCAGGCACTGATAAACATGGCCCGAAATCAGTTACCAATTTAAACACTATCTGATGCAAACTCAGAGACTTCCAGAGAAGAAACTGCAGAACATCAGATGGTAGATGCAGACCAAAACACCTAAACACCCAAGGGTGAGGACGTAAACATGGGGAAAAACAGAATATTATTCTGTTACCAAGCCAAAACTCCCAAGAAATTTTTAGTAATCAACAATTTGTGTTTGGCCCTAAATATTTAAGAGTTAGCACCAGCTAAGTCTGGGTCATTGGTACAGTATAAAAATATTTACTATAAAATTTAAATTTCCTACCCTTTCAAATGAACAGCATCCGATTGAGATAAAAGCGAATTGCTCGAACAGGACAGAGCAAAGGATGTTTACCCTCAACAGAAGGAAGAGTCCCAATACAGATAGAAGACGGAGTAGTTTCTGGTATCTGATTCTTGGCCAGAAAGGAGCAATCACTGGTAAACATAACACTGGTGGGAGAGCTGATAAGACCGCTCCAAAGGAGGGACAGAGCATCCACGGCGAATGCCAGAGCATCTGGACACGGGGACACAAAAGTATCCACCTGATGGTTCCAACAAGTCGCAAAGAGATCGATGTGGGGAAGACCCCAGAGATCACAAAGTGACTGGAACACCGCCATGTGGAGCATCCACTCAGTGGAAAAGAACCTGCCCCATTGGGACAGGAAGTCGGCTAGGATGTTCAGACGACTGGGAATGTGACGGATCACCACTCCGGCGTTGACATCCTGAGCGAGCAGTAAAAGATCCTGAACCAACTCGTACATGGGAACATAGTGTGTGCCACCCTGGTTCCGAATGTAAGCAACCACTGTCGAATTGTCGGACAACAGAAAGACCTGACAATTTGAAAGGTGGGAGATCCACTGCCGGAAACTCAAAAGAAGAGCAAGAAGCTCCTTCTGGTTGACATGAAGAGCTGCTGGGTCATGGTCCCATGACCCATGAAGGGAAAGACCTAGAGGATCCAACGTCACACCCCATCCGAGATCGCTGGCGACTGCCATTAGAGCACGATTGGACGTGGGCAAGTCCAACGGAACTCCCTGCATAATCCGCTAAACATCTGTCAGGGGAGGCGGCGACTAGGACGAGACTCCGGTAACTGAAGCACCAAATCCAGAGGATCGACATTCAGCCTCCAACGACTGAGCAGAAAGTGTTGGAGAGGTCTGATATGCAGCCAACTTAGAGGAATGAGATCCGTCACTGAACCACAGAGACCGAGCAGCCGGGAAAGACTCTGAGCTGTTGCGGACATGGACTGAGAAAATCACAGCCCTTGCCCAGGAAACTGCCACAGTATCCAGCTGAGTACGGAAGCCCATCCCCAGATGACAAAACGATGGAGAAGGGACCAGGTCCGACCTCTGCTCGTTAACTCTGAACCCTAGTGACATGAGCAGGCTCAACAGTGTGTCGACATCCGACTCCAGAAAGGCAGCTTTGGAATGCCTCTGGAGGAATCGACTAGATATGCCGAAGAAGACACCCTGGACTGTGTGCGATGTAAGATGAACACATGTGACATCAGGTGGGTGAAGGCCCAAGGATTCAGATTGAGGCCGAAGGGCATGGCCTTGAACTGGAAAACTCCCAGGTGAATGGAGTGGCGAACCGACCTGAAAGTCTCCATGCTGAACTTAGGAGCAATGAAAGACTGGGTCAGGATACACAGATCAATAACCTGTTGGAGTCGGCTGTCCTTCTTTGGCACCAAGAACAGGCAGGAAAAAAATCCCAATGAAAGAATGTTCCTGGTGACCTTGATCGCCCCCTTTGATCGGAGATTGCCTATCGCCGTGATCAAAAGTTCCCAACATGTAACGTTAAAAGGAACCTGTGTTGGAAGAGGCACTCTCGACTGAGTTGGATGCCCCAACCTTGGACGAATCGAGGTGACTACTGCTGACGCCTACCCTTACCCTGTAAGCAGAAGCGGCAGCAGGAGGATCAGCCCTTGGCTTCGCCAAAGGATACTTGTTAGGCATTAGATGGTCCCTGCCTCCAACAGAATGCTGATCAAGCTAACGAAGCAGCAGTTGATCTATGGAATGACATAGGGAGTCATCCCAGACCGTCGCCACGGAACCATGGAATAGTTGCGGACCCGACGAAGAAGCAGATCGAAGAGCAACACGCTGCCCCTCAAGAAGGGAACGGCATGTGTCCAGCACAGCACCCCTGTGAACTAATTCCAAGTTTGCCGTGTTACAGGCATGCGCGTGAGAAGATGCAGGAGCACCTTGGACAGCACACACAAAAGAGCCTGTATGTCGTTGAACTTATCTGGGGGAGATAAGCAGCAAAGCAGAGACGATGTGATTGGAGAGAGAAAGCATTCCAGCATCTCTCTCGATAAGCCCAACACGGACTCCAGAGTCTCCATATGAAAAATGGCCAGCTTGGGAGTTGGAGTCTTGATCGGTGGAATCGTAGGAACGATAATGCAACGGGGGCAAAAAAGTGTCAACTCTGATGAAGAACGATGTCTTCGTAGCCTTGGAACTCAGCTTAGAGTCCAAAGCTGTAAACGCTTCAACCACCTGTACTGACAGGCACAGTCAAAGGCGCCCAGAAGCAGGTTGCTCCACGGGCTGTAGGCGTGTGACCGAATATCGCAGCCAGGCTGACACTGTCAGTTGGTTTGACGGTTTGAGATCTGGAAGGAACCCAAACACAAAGTCAAGAGCTGCCCCCATATCAGAAGACTGTTGGCTCTCGATGACAGGTAAGTCGGACTCATCTCCTGAGTCGGAAGACACATAGCCCATCATGGGCAAACCAGACGATGCCCCCCCCCCCCCCCCCCCCCCCCCCATAGTGTGGGCACACCAGGGGGATCAGAAAGCAGCCTGTTTCCAATCCTGGGAGGCGACACCACAGGGGGTGCCCAGAAACCACTCGTAGCCTCGCTGGAAGCAATGGAAAAGGCTCTTGGACAGAACCTAAGTGAACAAGGAGAGAGCCTCCCTAAGCTCACTGACTGTGTCGGCCGTTTCGATGTGGGAACGAACCAACAAAGTGGCTTCACTCCTGACCCATTTAACCAGCAAAGTGTCACGATCCTCAAAATACAACCGACGCGGGATGACGGGCTGCAGCCAAAACATCTGAAGGCAGACGTGCATTGGTGTATGACATACCCTGAGGATCTACAGAGCTGAAACTCATGAGAGTCGCCACGGACCTCTGCGGGACAGAAGGTCCAGGCTGCACAAAAAGCGTTGGTCACACAAAACTGACCATGGAACCAGAGTGCGTGGACAGAAAGCCACAGAGCTCATGGTGACCCCACCATGAACATCCGAATCCAATGTGAAAAACTGCAGTACTCGACAGCTGAGAGACCACAGTAGAGGGTTTGCCCAGTGGATCTTCCGACTTCGCCAAGTTAAAATCAGGGAAGGCTGAGACCGATACCCCATGTCTACACTACCAGACATCTCTGCAGACTCCTGCCGGGATAAAACTGCTGTGCTCAATGGCTAGAAGACACAGCAGGGGGTTCGGTCGGCAGCCACTTCCGACTTCACCAAGTTGAAGTCAGGGAAGGCTGAGGCCGATACCCCAAGTCTACACTACAAGACATCTCTGCAGACCCCTGCAGGGATAAAACTGCAGTGCTCAATGGCTGAGAGGACACAGCAGGAGGTCTGGTCGGCAGCGACTTCCGACTTCGCCGAGTTGAAGTCAGGGAAGGCTGAGGCCAATACCCCACAACCACACTACAGACATCGCTGCAGACCCCTGCAGGGATAAGCTGAGGCCGGCTGAAAAAGTGACCGATGACGTTGTAGACGGAACAGCAGTAGCAGCGGATACGACGGGAGCTGTTGAAACTAGTGGAAAAGGGGAGAGAGCAACGAAGCTAGGCCTCCAAAGGAGGAGTCACAACCCTAGTGACAGCCTCAGGTGTCGAATGGAATGGGACCATAATCCCGGAACCAGGCATCTTTTCACCAGACACGCAACAGCTCCTGCAGTATCCACCATGGTTGAAAAACTGCACATCCAGCACAGAGGGGTATAACTCTCACCAGATGTGGTTTGGTCGGAAGGCCGCAAAATGACAGCATTCACCCCCCCCCCCCCCCCCACTGCAGAAGGAGGAACTGCACACACCCCATGGAGGGGGTATAGCTCTCACCAGATGTGGTCGCGTCAGGAGGCCACAAAACGACAGTGTTCCCTCCCCACCACACCCCCCCCCACCCCCACTGCGGGTGCAAGATGAATAGCCACAAGAATGCCCCAAATCGAGGGCAAAAGGAATTGCCCTAAATGAACCGTACTGGACATAACATAGGTGAAAGCAGTAGAAGAAAAAAGATGAACTCAACAGATATAGACAGTAGAAGAATACCCCCAACTACGAGAGAAAGGTGGCAGAAAAAGTACCGGCGGGAACACAACTGAACCCAGACGGCAGACAGGGACCTAAAAAACAGAAATTCTGCTCTCAACAGAGTGGAGCAATCCTGTCCATACAGTCTCCCATTGACACTTAACACCAATAATAATAAAATTTATCAATCGAAAAATTTTATGTACAAGTCGTCGAGCACGACACGTAAAATATATAAAATACAATGAAAATGTGGTTGAAAATAATAAGAATATATAAAACACAGTCCTGTTATTATACGATACTCAGATCCATAATTCCAGTCACAGGAAACCATTATCGAAGAGCTGAATTATCACTGTTTCGTAATACAAATGGCCACACGTCATCCTTGGACGTCGGACGGAAAAAAATGGTTCATTAGTTACTGCCTGCGCACTGGTTCTCCAGAAGTCTTGGAATTGTACTCAGAGAAGAGCGTCCCCTACTGGGTGTGCACCAATGGCGCTCGACCCAGTTTGGGTTTATTTTTTCGAGGTGCTTTTGCACCACTTTTCTTTCCAAATCTCTTGGGAAGGATCAAAATAGAGAGTATATTTTCCGAGTTAGGGTCTTCCACTGTAGTGCAAGCCTGTAATAAACAACTGTAAGGTAGGTTGATAAGAAAAATTGGACATTCGCAAATCTTAGTGTGACATTACAAGTTGCATGTACAAAATATTCAAGTATGCATTTGTTAACCCTATGCAGACCCTCAAGCATCAAAATTTTGATAAAATGGGCTGTGTTTGCATCCCCACAGCACCCAAAGTTAAGAGGAGAGATCAACATAAGTGGAAGTGGAATTCAATGAGAATTATTTTTGTAAGTAATAAGGGTATTCCAAAAACAATCCTTAACCCATTTTGTGCTGGACAAACAATGATACCCATCAAAACCTGGTTTTCTCTGAAAACATCTTGTACATTTTAAAGAAAACATGACCATCCGCAGTTCTTGGTGTGACATTACAAGTTGCATGGAAAATTATTCCTGTTAGCACTTGCTGACCCTCTACAGGCTGCCAGACATCAATATTTTGGATACATTTGAGATAAAATGGACCATTTTCAAATATCCACAGCACTCAGTGGGTATGTGTCAAACAAACATAACTCCTTTTGTCGGTCATTGACTTGTTGGGCGGCGATATTGATATTAACCCTCTCCACCATTAATAATGGTATTCTCATGACATCAATAAAGGAACTTCAGTGAGAAAGCCAAAAACAATTCATCAAACACTCTGGGGTCATGGAAAATCATGGAATCTCATCTGGAAAAGCCATGATTTGCAGAATCATAAAGTCTAGTCTACTATGATTTTATGCCATGAGCTGCAAAGCCAAAAAGGGTATGGAAGATGAGAAAGGGGTGGGATAGAGCACTCTGTTGATTTTCTGCATTTGAGACAATATGCTCCAATACTCCCTACATTATAAATATACATAAATATAAATAAAATAAAAGAGGATCAGAGACAAGAAAGCACGCTTGAACATTTTTGTTTATACAGTGGAACCCTGTTAATTGAATAGCCACTTTGCCAATGAAAATTCTTCAATTAACAGAGTATTCAATTCACAGGGATTGTGTCACTTTCCTGTATTCTTGAGATAATCTTAGATTTTGTTCTATTATATCTTGTTTGATAGAGCTCCATGAGGGTGACAAAAGGGGTGACACAAAAAGGTACCCCCACTTCTTTACCAAATGTGAGAGTGACTTGATGTGATTTGATAATTCTGTGAAAAAATTTTTTTTCTGCAAAGTTTATATATGTTACAAATGTGCAAGACATGTGTAACCATATCCTAAAGTTTCAACTCTCTACATTAGAAATTGTGTGAGGAGTTGATTACACCATGAAGGTACCCTTAATTAAACAAGTTACTAATGATTGAATTTTGGGACGGACAAAATCAAAGTCCATAAAATGCAATAACATCGACAGTAATACACTGCATAACATCTGCCTTGTACTGTGTGTAGACATCTGTAGGATACACTTGAATACCAAATATGATGTCATTCCATTGAGTACTCTATAAGTTATTCATGAATTAATTTCAAGGTAGACAAATTCTAAGTCCATAAAGGGCAATGACTCTGGCAATCAAATCTTGCACAACACCTGCTTTTCACTATGGGTATACAGCAATAGTATACATGCGTGTGAGTAGTTTCTTCATCACCTCAACACTCAACCCGCTTTGTGGATAGGTAAAAAAAAAAAAAACTCAAAGAAACAATTCATTCTCACTTCTTCCGAGATAGTTTTTAACGTTACACGTGCATTTTCCAAGTAGTCATTGGCATCTGGCGTGCAAGCTGAACGGTCATTTGTCACATACCTTTCTCACTAGCAATTTAAAATCCATTGATAAAACAAAAAATCCATCTGTTCATGGTTAATTTTGACGTGAGCTGTATTGTCTAAATTTTGATGTGTGCAACGTGATCTCCAATGTTGGAAATATGTGCCAGTAACCCCATTTGCGACTTCACGCAATCACGAAGATCGCGAGTAATCCATTTCATTAAGAAGCCGTTCGACTAAATATTCCACATGTAAGCCGAAAAGATGTAACTTGAACATTTTTTTTTTTATTTTTGTTGTCTCTCTCACAAGGCCTTCTGCCTGGTATTTTCTGAACCCCAAACTTCAAATACTCCTTGTGTTTGGTTTGTATTCACATTCAATGAAAAGAAAAAAAAAAATTGGGACTGTTTTCTGAGGTGTTTGGCTTCAGAGTGTTTAACCCAAACTTTACTGCCTTCACAATCCTCTCTCTCTCTCTCTCTCTCTTCCATTCTTTCTCTCTCTCTGCCTCGCCCACTCTCTCTTTCTCTTCTTGGTATTTTTTTTTTATCCTTGTTTCTGGACACTTCGGCGTGAGAGCAACAACAGAAGCAATGACCAGATTGTTTTGTGCATCCGACTCAGTTGGGTCATCTCAAATTGCATTTGCATTTGACTCCAGAATGTACTTTTTGTATATAATTGCATGTTCACTTTTTTCTCTCCATATGTTGATTGTCGCCAAAAGTGTCAGAAGAAGCTTAAGTATAAAACACAATTCTAATGTAAACAGTTTAGTTGCAGACAAGAAACCGAGACCGACCAGTGTTATTCCCAACAGAACATTAACAGACATGAACAAAGATGGTGAACCCAAATAGTATATCCTTAGATGAGATACATTCTGACAGTAGATATGACTTTGTAAGTCTGTTCAGTCAAAGACAAGATCCAGATGAGGATGACTACGATAACCCTTTAGCATCGGCCGAATCTTGTAGATACCCTGAAGAATACAGAAAGCTAGTAGCTAATATACCAAATCCAACATCCCTTTTCAATATTAATTGCCAAAGTCTAAGCGCGCATTGGGATTCTCTTGTTAATCTTTTAGGTAACCTCCAAAACCAAGATGAAACGTTTGACATCATTGGACTTACTGAAGTCTTTAAGGTACCAGAATGTGTGAACTTTGAACTAAATGGATACCACCCTCTCATCACCAATACCCACCCAAGCCCATATGACGGAAGAAGGGGAGTTGGTTTATTTTTAAAAAACAGCCTAAAGTACAAAATACGCAAGGAACTCTCTGTTTTCATACCCCATGTGTTTGAGTCTCTCTTCGTGGAAATATTGAATAAGCATTGATCACTCACAAGGCTGATCTTGATAGATATATTTCTACGTTACAAACTATCACTGAAAAGATAAACCAGGAACAAAGAATATCCTATATTATGGGTGACATGAACATTGATTTGTTAAAATTTCAAACACACAACAAAACGAACGAATATATAGACACCATAATCAGTCAAGGCTTTCCACCACTCATTACCAAACCAACCCACTTCACAGAGCACTCAGCTACTGTAATAGATCACATCCTCTCTAACCGTCCCCAAGAGAACTATAAGACTGGCGTAATCATCATCGACCTTGCTGACCATTTTGAAACATTTTACTGTGAATCGAGCCATACGAAGACAGTAAACGAAAAACACATTATGAAACGAAACTTCAATGATACTAATCTGAGAGCATTCAAACACATGTTGACACAAACCGACTTCTCGACAGTACTAGAGTCGACCTGCCCTAATGAATGTAAATCTTTACCTTGCTGCATTTAACACTGCATTTCCACTTAAAAAAAGTATATCAAAGCAATAAATATATAAAGCGCCAAGCATGGATGACCAGAGGCCTCTTACAGTCTTCTTTACATAAGGAAAAACTCTTTCGTAAACAACTAATGTCCCCTACTGAACAAAACAAGACAAATTATAAGATAAATAGCAACATATTTAACAAAGTAAAACGCAAAAGTAAAGCAATATACTATGAAAATATCTTATTATTAAACAAAAATAACACGAAAAAAACTTGGGAAATTCTGAGAAGCGCAATTCACAAGTCTTCGAGTCAACCAACAGCTAATATTAATTTCGTATCAGATAACATCAAAATAAGTGACCCAACTGACATTGCCAACCATTTCAATAAATACTTTTCAACAGTTGGTCTAAAAGCTTCCGAGCGAATTCCAAACACAAATGCACATTACACAGACTATATGACCAATACTAATGTAAGTAGCTTATTCATGGCACCAACGACTGCTGGAGAATTAATTTCTATAACGAACTTGATTAAATCCTAAACTAGTGATGATTGTGATGGGATATCCACCAAACTTTAAAAAATTCAATCCATGAAATAGCGGAAGAATTAGCACATATTATAAATCTGGCGCTATCTTCTGGAATCGTTCCTGACAAAATGAAAATGGCAAAAATTGTACCAATCTTCAAATCGGGAGACCCTCAATCATTCAATAATTACAGTCCAGTTAGCATACTGCTTACTAAAAAAGTTAAGAGTTTTATGGGGTTAGAGGCCTTACCAATAATGGGTTTAAGAGCTACTTAGATGGGCGTATGTCACATACGATGGAAGCAGTTCTGAGCTTGAGAAGATCACCTGTGTGTTCCCCAAGGATCCATCTTGGGGCCAATCCTCTTCCTAATTTATGTTAACGATTGTAGTGCTTCAACACAGTTAAATCTCCTATCATTTGCGGATGACACCTCAATGCACACCTCACATCATAGTATAGATGCAGTATTTGACGTTGCCAACACCGGTCTCTTGGTGTTAATGGACTGGTGTGCTGCCAACCTCCTGGTATTGAATGCCCAAAAAACAAAATATATGCTGTTCAGTCCACCCAATAAAATATACAATACCAACTGAAAGCGGTTGCATGTCAATAACCAAGAAATTGAATTGGTGGAAGAAGCAAACAGTGAGTCTGTCATCAAATTTCTTGGTATATATCTGGATAAAAATTCTAAATTTAAGTTCCATATCAATCAAATCTGTAGCAAAGTATCGAGCGTGCTCTATTTAATGAACAAGGCAAAACATATTCTTCCAAACTCCGCCCTAAAAACACTGTACTATTCACTGATTCCCAGTCACCACCTCTACGGAATCGAAATATGGGGTCACAGTAGTGCCGCTTCTAGACTATTTAAACTTCAAAAACGTGCAATTCGCCTGATCAACAATAAGAAATATAATTGTCATACCGATCCATTGTTCAAAAAGAGTAGGATATTAAAACTGAAAGACCTCTATAAAATTAATGTGTCGCTGTTTATGTTTGATTGGCATCACTTCAATCTGCCAACGACCTTTGCCGACTTCTTTCAAGTCCATACATATGCAACAGGTATGATAACAAGGCAATTAGGCCAATTACGGTGTGGCAAACCTAGGACTAATTTTTCCACTCAGCTACCCAAATGTGCTTTCCCGAAAATATGGAATGAACTCAATGAAAGTTTGAAAGGAATTTCCTCCCAAAGAGCATTTAAGAAGGCTTACTTTATGAAAATCATAAACTCGTATTCATCATGCGTAACATGCGATAATCCACACTGCAGTGATTGTGCACATACTACTAACAACACCAATTCTCTCTAACATAACTATTGAAGTTCAAAACGTGTTTGCTCATTCTGTTTATTTGAGTTTAAAACCCTCTACTGTCAATTTTCTTCGCTTCGCTGTTATTAGAGTGACCATTGAGAACGATAGCTGTGGGCTGTTAATGCAATGGTTGGTCATTAATTATTTATTTCTTGGAGTGCTTGGCATTCTTGGAGATGATGTACAGTTGTGTGTTGATCGTATGCAGTTGTTGTTTGGAGAGGCGAGAGGCCATTCTGACAGATCGTGTGTTTGTTTTTCTTTAAGTCAAATAATGCACTCCACATTGGGTGTTTGGCCAGAGAATGATCTTGGGCTTCGCCCTCCACCATTCTCTCGCTGAATACCCAGTGACTCGTGCATTATTCTTGTGCATTATCCTTTACAGAAATGTTTCCTTTCTTCGATGTTTCCTTCCTTCCTTAGATGGGACAATAAAATTAGCATCCACTGTACAGTACGAATCTTTTTTTTGAGTCCAGCCAATTTGTTCAACTTCAGTGAAGGCTAGGCTCCAACCTATGGTCTGTTATCTCATCTTATCTCCTCTTATCCCATATTATGTTATCTAACCTTATTTCAGCTCATCCTACCTTGCTTCATCTCTACTTTCCTAACATATATTCATTCAGTGTCATGCTTTATTTTTTCACCGCATTATGAACATGCTCTTTCCGAGATGGTGATGGTACAGAGGTGAAAAAAAAAAAATAATGAAGTTTATAGCCTCGGTTCCACAATGTGCTCATGGGTTTTACAATTGAGTACACGCGTGGTGTATAATTAAATAGACTTTGCGGCTGAATGAGTCTGTGGTGAGGTAATGAAGATAGTCATAACGCTAAATAGGAATACAACATACTTTCCTATCTTCATTCCCTTATCTTGTCTTATTTCACTCTTTGTCCAGTTGCCATGACGCCGAGAGCATGCTCAACTCCGTTACTTTTGTCTGGCTCTGATACTCTTGTAGAGATTGATGTAAGACTGGTCGGTCTCGGGACAAAACCAAATTTAAGGATAATGAAAACATCCGTGTTTGATGTTATGACAACTTCTCATGGAAAATAAAATCACTTCTACTGACACACATACCTCCATGTTTATACTGATGGGAGTGGCAGGAAGACGGCCAATCTGGCCATGCTGCTTCCCAACAGAATATCACTGTTTCCTTCTTACCTATTTTCACTTTGTACTCTTATATTCTGTTGAATAAAATTTACTTACTTGCTTACATTTGCATACCAAATATCAAGTCACTCAACCAAGTACTTTACAAGTTATTCATGATTGAATTTTGGGATGGACTGACAGACAGTCAATGGATGGATGGACGGATGGACAGACAGATGTACGGACAGACAGATGTACGGACAGACAGATGTACGGACAGACAGAGGGAAAAGAGGAATCCTATATACCTGCTGAGGGCAGGGATATAAAAACATGTGTCCACAAGCAATTTTACAAAAATGGACCAGATAAAGAAGATCTACTTTATGGGGCCGATATAATTCTTAATCAGCTTGAGTTTGCCAAATGACCTCTCTGCAGAAGCCACTGTTGCTGGAATTAATAGAAATCTTAAGCTAGCACTGACATTTGGAAACAGGTCATGAAATCTGTACTCTGCTAACAAGTTTAACAGATCTAATGGCTTTAACTTTATATTTCCAAAATTTGCACTGAGGGTAAATGTATTTCTTTTCCAAAATCATCACCCTTTTGGGCAACAGGATATTGCTCTGATAAAGAAAAAGCTCTTCTCTCCAATTCACTTCCAGACATGGTGAGATATTTCCACAAGAAATCAAATTTTTCAGCCAACTGCTTTAGTGTTCGAAGGTTAACCGAAAATACAACTCGGTGTCCGTTATTTAAAAACACTGACTGACCTGAATGTGAGATAACCGTCCATCTGGACACGCACAGTTATTTAACTGCGCAATCTTGAATGCTGTCACTTCGTGTAGTGTGTTAAATAAAAAGGGTGGAGATCAAAGAAAAAATCAGAGCCTGGTAATTAGTCTGTGTGAAACACACAGACTATTGTTTTTGCATGGATTCTTTTTCTTTTTTTCTCTTCTTTTTTTTTCTTTTTCTTCTTCTTCTTCTTCTTCTTTTTCTTCTTCTTCTTCTTCTCCTGTCTTCTCATCACTTTTTTGTCCGCAAGGTAACTCGAAAACGAATTGCCCTATCTCGTTGATTTTTGGCATTCTGATAGACAGCCACAAGTTCTCGGCCACCTATGTTTTTCAGATTCCTGGGTACCAGGGGTGTCTTTAGCTGTAGGGGTGTTTTGAATGTGGGTCAAGCCCATATCTCAGGCGTGGTATGACTTACAGACCTGGGACAAACACCAAATGAGTCGACACTCGATGGCGGTTCAAAATATGGGTCATGGTCATGGAGGTCATCTAGGGGTCATTGAGTGCATTTTTCAGAATTGCTGGAAATCACATTTTTTGACCCCCTAAAGAATTCCTGACGTACACACATGCATTTTGACGTAAAAAAAAGTGGGTCACGCCCATATCTCAGGCGTGGTATGACGTATGGACCTGGGACCAACACGAAATGAGTCAACACTTGATGGAGATTCAAAATATGGGTCAAGGTCACGGAGGTCACCTAAGGGTCATTGAGTGCATTTTTCAGAATTGCCGGAAATCACATTTTTTGATCCTCTAAAGTATTCCTGACGTACATACATGCATTTTGACATAAAAAAGTGGGCATGGCCACATTTTTTTGAAAGTGGGTCATGCCCATATCTCAAGCGTAGTATGACCTACGGACCTGGGACCAACACCAAATGAGTCGTCACCCGATGGAGTTTCAAAATATGGGTCAAGGTCACGGAGGTCAACTAGGGGGTCATTGAGAGCATTTTTCAGAATTGCTGGAAATCACATTTTTTGCCCCCTAAACTATTTCTGACGTACACACATGCATTTTGACGTAAAAAAAGTGGGCGTGGCCAAAATTTTTTAAAGTGGGTCACGCCCATATCTCAGACGTGGAATGACGTATGGACCTGGGACCAACACCAAATGAGTCGACACTTGATGGAGATTCAAAATATGGGTCAAGGTCAGAGGTCACCTAGGGGTCATTGAGTGCATTTTTTCAGAATTGCTGGAAATCACATTTTTTGACCCCCTAAAGTATTCCTGACAAACACACATGCATTTCGACATAAAAAAGTGGGCGTGGCCAAAAAATTTTTGAAAGTGGGTCACGCCCATACCTCAGGCATGGTATGATGTATGGACCTGGGACCAACACCAAATGAGTCGACACTTGATGGAGATTCAAAATATGGGTCAAGGTCATGAAGGTCACCTAGGTGTCATTGAGTGCATTTTTCAGAATTGATGGAAATCACATTTTTTGACCTCCTAAAGTATACCTGATGTACACACATGCATTTTGACGTAAAAAAAAAAGTGGGCGTGGCCAAAATTTTTGAAACTGGGTCACACCCATATCTCGGGCGTGGTATGATGTATAGACCTGGGACCAACAGCAAATGAGTCGACACTTGATGGAGGTTCAAAATATGGGTCAAGGTCACAGATGTCACCTAGGGGTCATTGAGTGCACTTTTCAGAATTGCTGGAAATCACATTTTTTGACCCCCTAAAGTATTCCTGACGTACACACATGCATTTTTACATAAAAAGTGGGCGTGGCAAAAATTTTTGAAAGTGGGTCACGCCCATATCTCAGGCGTGGTATGACCTACAGACCTGGGACCAACACCAAATGAGTCAATACTCGATGGAGGTTCAAAATATGGGTCAAGGTCACGGGGCTCAACTAGGGTCATTGAGTGTATTTTTCAGAATTGCTGGAAATCACATTTTTTGATCCCCTGAGGTACTCATGATGTACACACATGCATACTGACGTAAAAAAAGTGGGCGTGGCCAAAATTTTTGAAAGTGGGTCACGCCCATATCTCAGGCATGGTATGACGTTTGGACCTGGGACCAACACCAAATGAGTTGACACTTGATGGAGGTTCAAAATATGGGTCAAGGTCACGGAGGTCAACTAGGGGTCATTGAGTGCATTTTTCATAATTGCTGGAAATCACATTTTTTGCCCCCCAAAGCATTCCTGAGATTCATACATGCATTTTTACGTTAAAAAAGTGGGTGTGGCCAAAAGATTTGAAAGTGGGTCACGCTCATATCTCAAGCATGGTATGATGAATGGACCTGGGACTAACACCAAATGAGTCGACACTTGATGAAGATTCAAAATAATGGTCAGGGTCAAGGAGATCACCTAGGGGTCATTAAGTGCATTTTTCATAATTGATGAAAATCACATTTTTAGAACCCCCAAAGCATTCCTGAGGTCCATACATGCATTTTTATGTTAAAAAGCGGGCATAGCGAACATTTTTGAAAGTGGGTCATGATCATATCTCAATCGTGGTATGATGAATGGACCTGGAACTAACACCAAATGAGTCGACACTTGATGGAAATTCAAAATATGGGTCAAGGTCATGGAGGTCACCTAGGGGTCTGCCTGAAAGAGGTCACCAAAGTCATCAAGTGCGTTTTATTCAGAAATACTGGGAAATGAATTTTAGTACACCTTAATGAATTTCTAAAGTTCATGAACGTATTTCATCACTCAAATTAGTGGGCAGAGCCAAAAATGTTCATTTCTGATTCGAGTATCGAACCCTTTGAATGCTGGTCACATGTATGCCTTTTCTGGTTTCTTATAAATAATTGTTCTGATTCCAGTATGAATATCTGTAAATACTGTTAACAAAAACCCATTTCTGATTCGTTTAAAAATATTTTACTCCTGAAAATAAGCCTCCATAAACTCTCTTTCTGTATAGCTTATTCCTGATATTTTAACCCTTTTCACACAGACTTGAATTTACTGGGTGCAGTAAATTCTGTTTCTCTAGTTAATAACTTTTTTGGTCCCATAATATAACCGTTTTTACATATTGAATAAACTTTCCTTCGAATGACAAATGAATGAAAAGATAAAAATCACCCCCCATTCAGGGTGAGACTGAAAGCGCCACGTGGTTTTGGATAAAAATAAAACAAACACCAAGTTACCAAAATGACCACACACTTCACTTGAAGGCAATATTTTATCAAATGCAGTTTCCTTTGCTGAACTGGAACTTCCTCCGCATTTATGCTGTCTGATATATTTATTTCTACATGTATTTTTAAAAGCTTCAACCTCACAATAGGTTTCAAATTCACAGTAGAAGTCCGAAGAAAATTAGGGTTACAAAGACCTAAAAAAGCGACTTCTTCTTGGTCAAATTTTTAGGGTCGGCATAATTGTTTTGGGTCGGTCAAGCTACTATAAACAAAGGGATTCTTTTTCTTTGGCCTGACATTTCACAACATTGCACCTTTAACAGTTTTTTACCCAAGGTGTGCATTCCTACCAAAGCATTTTCCTTGTCTTGGAGTGGGTGTTTGGGGGGGGGGGGGAGGGGAAGGGGAGTGGAGGGGAAAGGGGGCTGCAAATGCTATTCAATTGTATATCTAGGGCTCTGAGAACAATCTTCATGGTCTTCTGGATTAATGGCTCACTGTACATGTGCTGTGCTATATATGATCTCATAATTTAGAGAGAGAGGAAGGTACTTGCACTTTTAACTTTTATTAAAACTAACATTTGGGAAAAAAACCAACTGTTTATACATGTAGTGTTTAATACTTGAATATTTTTCTCTAAAAACCTGAAACCGGAGTCAACTATTTTTTTGAAAAACCCAAGTAGAAATCAAAACCGTGGAAAAATGACATAACCTCCCAACACTAAACTGCTTAACAGTATTGAAGCGGACAGTTAACCCTGCTATAAAACTGACTACCAAAATGTAAAATATACACTTTTTGAAGTAGGCTTCTGGCGTATCATCTGGGTCATTCATTTCCTCCAAGTTAGCATCAGGCGTGGTGTCAATTGTGGTCAAGGCAAAATTATCAATCAGACTCTGGTCAAGCATTACTAACCCAGCAGGCTGCAGTTTACTCGTAAATAGGAAAGGCAACACACACTATGGTCCCCATATTATTTAAATCTTAACAAACTTAGTTTGTTCACCCTTTGAATTCCAATGGTATCTTCCATGTAGTTCTAGAGATACTGCATACCCAATAACTAAACAATCTGACTGGTGTATCTGAAGAAGAAGATTTTTAACGATCATTGCCATATTGCACCAAGTTAATATTCGGGCTCCCATAGGAAGCCCAAATATTAACCCAGGGACTCAATTTGAACAAACTTCAATCTGACCCCTGTAGAGATGTTGTATACCAAGTATCAAAAGAATCTGAGTGTTTGATCTGAAGAAGATTTTTAAAGCTTATTCCCTATAGCGCCCTAAGTTAATTATTTGGGCTCTTTGAGTTGAGCACAAATATGAGCCAAGGGGCACAATTTGAACATACTTGTATTTGACCGTCATATGGATGCTGTATACCAAATTTCAAAAGATTCCGATCAGCTGATCTGAAGAAAATTGTTTTTTTCAATTTGTGCAAATCTGCTGATTCAGCATTTTTTCAAATGCCCCTGCAGAACACCCTGACACAACCCATGACCAGTCTTTTTTATCCATTCTACTGGCCAAAAGGATGCTTCATACCAAATAACATTTCTCTGTTCCGTGTAGTTTGGGAAATGTGGGCATTTGAATTTTTTTTATTTTTTGCCCCTGGGGTACCCACTGGGGCTACAAAAAAAAGGTTGAATGAAATAGCAATTTTGGGCAGAGCCCAAAATGGATATGTGCCCACAGAGAGCCCAAATATTGATCTACCAACTTCCCTTGAACAAACTTTAATCTTCAACACCAAAGAGTGTTCCATACCATATATCAAGACAATCTCTCTGCTGGTTCATGAGGAGATTTTTAAAGATTTTGAGGCTTTGGCATCATTGACCAGAGCCTGAAGAAGGCAGCCATATCATTTGAACAAAATAGAAATGGTATACGCCAGGGATGGTTTGTGCAATATATGTTTGAATTTGGCTGAATGGCTGTGAAGAAGAAGCCAAATTTGATAAAAGATAACGGATGACAGGCGAAGGACGCCAAGTGATAGCAATAGCTCACACTGACTTGCTGTCAGGTGAGCTAAAAAGGCAAAGTCCTCACATTTGTGGTATTTGTTGACAGCCTGGGTAGTGCATAATGATGGATAGAATTGCACTGTTGCATAACTCACAGGGTCGACCATAATTCGTCCCCATTCTAATTTTCAGGCCTGAACAGAAGCAAAATCCTCACATCTGAGGTATTTATCGATGATGGCCCAAGTTGTGTTTATAACAGGATAATAATAGTACACAACTTTCAGGCCGACTATTGTTTGGATCTGTATGAGAAAATTTTGATATCCCAGATGGAAGATATGCAAAAATTTTCACATTTGAGGTATTAAATTGTCAATACTCTGGGTAGAGCATAATAACAAAAGAATTACACAACTGTATAACCCATGGGGCTGACCATGACTTGGACACGCAAGAAAAAATTGCTTGCATCTGCAGTATTATCTACTCCCAGAGTACTGTGTAATGTTTAGCATGGCAAAAGATGCAAAATTCTTGCATCATAAATTCTTTGCATCGGAAGTATTTATTGATGCCCCACGTAGCGTGTAATTATCTGACCTTGTATAAGCAAAATTTCCTGGTTGTCCTGAGTTGTGGTACACAAGAGAATTTTAATGGTGTCGATCCAACAAGGCTGAACATGGTTTAAGCCTGTGAACAAAAAAATTTGATTCTCAAGACCCCAAATTCCTTGCATCTGAGACATTTGTCGATGCACCAACTGGTGTCTTATAATGAGGCTATTTCAGTGGGGGTTCCCTTGAGGAGACAAATAACTCCCAAAAGAAGTGACCCACCAGGAAATTTCCAGGTAATATACATGGTCATTCCACCTATGAAGTGTCCAGGTAGTACTTTAGGGTTCTTAAAAAATTCTGACTTCTGTAGTAGGTGAAAAGGCAAGTTGGTTAAATCTGAGGTTGTAGAAGATAGCACAGATATTCCAGGTTACCAAATCATATTATTATGCCTCACATCTGTAACATCAGCCGTGATTGGTTGACACCTTCTAAAAGTCATAGTACTGAAGTTTTGGGGCAAAACATGGGTACTATCGGAACGATCTTCCCTGGAGACAAGAGAACAAAGAAAATGTGAGCTCCACTTCCATTGATCAGCATTGATTAAGCACACCCTGATTGGAATTTCTCAACACTAAACGCTAGTGCTGTGTCCGTTTAACTTTTTTCATCACCAAAAGACACAAACTTACCAACAAATATATCATCTTCAGTGGGTGTGTTTTCAAATTTAGCTGCAAACAATGAATTCAAAAGAATCAGAAATATTAAAAACTCACGTGTTGTTCACCACTTCAAGGAATCCTGTATATGAGTTATGACTTCAATCAATTATATTTTCACAAGTTTAGTACTCCTCAACCTCACTGAGCCTCCTCCTCAAGTTCAAGATAGATTGCTTCACTCTACTTAATTCTAACAACTGTCGTCATCCAAGAAATATGAATTTATATTCCATTAATTTATACCACTTATCACACAAGCATTAACAATGAATTATAACATGAACTGCATGATGCAGTTGTAAACACTGGCATTTGGTGATATAGAAACTCCCTAAGCGACGGCACTTGTGACAAGTAATTTTCGAAGAGACATCATTCGTTCGAAATGACGTAATGTTTTTGGATTCGACTACATTATTATTACAAGATTGATGGCATGTTGCAGTTAATGCTAAACAATGAAAGTTATTTTTTGTTTGGCATAATAAAATAATTAGAACATTTCTTTTCATGTTCTATCGGCAGCTGCTGAAGGTTTTATTTCAGAAATCACACAAACTCAGGTACTATCAACCGATAGAACATGAAAAGAAACGTTCTACTATTATAATAGAATAGATGAACAAGAGGCTCCATAGGGTCCAAGGCACTAACATGACCAAAGTTGTTTTAAAGAAGGATTCAATTATCATCTATGGCTAGTTAACATTACAGTGGAAAGATGTTATTTAATTATTTATAATTCTGTTGTCCATACCAGATGATTTTTTCAACTATTGGGAGGCTACTACAAAAATAATGCCTAGATTCCCAGTAATGCAAAACTTGGTAGTCTAAATATCAAGATTATTCCTCATATTGCACTAAGTTAAAAGTTAGGTCCCTACAGTGAGCCCAAATATCACACCAGTAACCTTATTTGAAAAAAATGTGAAATCTCACTCCCTCTTCAATGTAGTAAACCAAATATCAAAAGATTCCGACTGGTGGTTCTGGAGAAGAAGATTTTGAGAAGATTATGTTAATATTTGTGCCCACCACACCCCTGAGAACACAAAGAGCAACCCTGGAATTTTATTTGAACAAACTGAATCTCAACTCTCACCCTCTAAGGATGCTGTATACCATATATCAAAAGATTCTGACAGGTGGTTCTGCAGAAGATTTTAAAAGATTTTTCCTCATACTGGACTAAGTTAACATTTGGTCTCCAATAAGGAGCCCAGATATTAATCCGGGGACTTCATTTTTATAAATTTGAATCTGACTCTCCAAATGAAGGTGTATACCATATATCAAAAGACTGGGGGTTTGGGAGAAGAAAATTTTTAAAGAATATTCCTTACATTGCACCAAGTAAAATTTGGGCTCTAATAGAGAGACCAGTAATTATTCAAGGGACTTGATTTGAACAAATTTTAATCTGACCCCAGTAAGGATGCTGTATAGGAAACCCAAATATTAACTGGAGGACTGTGTTTGAACAAACTTGAATCTGACTTCCCCAAGGATGCCGCATGCCAAAATCAATAGATTCTGTCTAGTGGTTCTGGAGAAAAAGAGTTTAAAAGATTATTCCCTATATTGAATGAAGTAAAATTTTGGGCTCAAATAGGAAGTATTGCATTGAGTAAAATTCAGCCAACCCAGTAGCTTTCCCTGAGCAGATGAGAGCCCAGTTTATTAACTGACTGACTTGATTTGAGCAAACTTGAATATGACCCCTGTAAGGATTCTGACAAGTCGTTCTGCGGAAGAAGAATTTTAAAGAAATATACCTCACATTGGAACAAGTTAAAATTTGGGCTTGAATAGGGAGCCCAAATATGAATCCAGAGACTTGATTTGAACAAACTTAACTGTGACCTTCCTATAAATGCTGTATATTGAATATCAAAAAATTCTGACTTCTAAAGAAGACAATTTGTAAAGATTATTCTTCATATTGAACCAAGTAAAAATTTAGGTCCCCCGTAGGGAGACAAAATATTAAACTAGAACTATCACTGAAGGTGATTAATACCCCCGCTTTGGGTTTTTAGAGGAATGCACTTCTGATCATGTAGGCGAAGGCCATAAGGAAATGTATACATAAAGATCATTTTTTGTTGTTGAAATTTGTATTTGAATGTGGCCTTCCACAGAACAGCACTGAATACTTAAAGAGCCCACACATATATGGTTTACATTTGGAAAAACACATTTACAATGTGCAACATGTATTCAAAATCGGTTCATTAATGTAGGAGGAGTTGCACACACAAGAATCCCATTTGAAAACCCATAATAAATCCAAGTTAAAGGGAGATAACCTGGTTAAAATTGTCGCAGATCAAAAATTTGGGAATATTCGTATGTTCACTTAGTTGTGATAATGTTTGAAAGGTTTCGTCAAAATTGATTGATAAATGTAGGAGGAGTTGCACGCACAAGAATTTCATGTAGAAACCCATAATAAATCTAAGTTAAAGGGAGATAACCTAGTTAAAATAGCCACAGCTCAAAAATTTTGGAATATGCGCATGTTCACTTAGTAGTGATGATGTCTGTAAACTTTCGTCCAAATTGATTGATAAATGTAGGAGGAGTTGCGCACACAAGAATTTCATGCAGAAACCCATATTAAATCAAAGTTCAAGAGAGATAACCTACTTAAAAGTGTCGCAGATCAAAAAGTTTGGAATATGCACATGTTCACTTAGTAGAGATGATGTTTGAAAGGTTTCATCAAAATCGGTTCATTAATGTAGGAGGAGTTGCGCACACAAGAATTTGTTCGAATGGAAAGACATAATAAATTTAAGTCAAAGGGAGATAACCTGGTTAAAATTGTCGCAGATCAAAAATCTTGGAATATGCGCATGTTCACTTAGTAGTGATGATGTCTGAAAAGTTTTGTCCAAATTGATTGATAAATGTAGGAGGAGTTGCACGCACAAGAATTTCATGTAGAAACCCATAATAAATCTAAGTTAAAGGGAGATAACCTAGTTAAAATTGCCATAGCTCAAAAAATTTGGAATATGCGCATGTTCACTTAGTAGTGATGATGTCTGTAAACTTTCGTCCAAATTGATTGATAAATGTAGGAGGAGTTGCGCACACAAGAATTTCATGCAGAAACCCATATTAAATCAAAGTTCAAGAGAGATAACCTGGTTAAAATTGTCGCAGGTCAAAAAGTTTGGAATATGCACATGTTCACTTAGTAGAGATGATGTTTGAAAGGTTTCATCAAAATCGGTTCATTAATGTAGGAGGAGTTGCACACACAAGAATTTGTTCGAACGGAAAGATATAATAAATCTAAGTCAAAGGAAGATAACCTGGTTAAAATTGTCGCAGATCAAAAATCTTGGAATATGCGCATGTTCACTTAGTAGTGATGATGTCTGAAATGTTTTGTCCAAATTGATTGATAAATGTAGGAGGAGTTGCGCACACAAGAATTTCATGTAGAAACCCATATTAAATCAAAGTTCAAGAGAGATAACCTGGTTAAAATTGTCGCAGATTAAAAAGTTTGGAATATGCACATGTTCACTTAGTAGAGATGATGTTTGAAAGGTTTCATCAAAATCGGTTCATTAATGTAGGAGGAGTTGCGCACACAAGAATTTGTTCGGATGGAAAGACACAATAAATCTAAGTCAAAGGGAGATAACCTGGTTAAAATTGTCGCAGATCAAAAATCTTGGAATATGCACATGTTCACTTAGTAGTGATGATGTCTGAAAAGTTTTGTCCAAATTGATTGATAAATGTAGGAGGAGCTGCACACACAAGAATTTCATGTCCGGAAGGACTTACGGACGGCCGGATGGCCGGACGGACGGATGGACGGACGTACGGACGTACAGGGCGATTCCTATATAGCCCCCACTTCTTCGAAGCGGGGGTATAATAAGTGACTTGCTTTGAACATACTTGAACCTGACTCCCAAAGGATGTTGTATACCAAATATCATAAGATTCTGAATAGTTAGTAGATCTGAAGAACATTTTTAAAGATTACTTCCAATATTGCACAAAGTTAAAATTTGGGCTCCCATAGAAAGCCCAATTATTACCCAATGGACTTGAGTTGAATACATTTGGATCCAACATCTCCAATGATTCTGTATACTGTATATCAACAGAATCTGACTTGTGTTTCTGGAGGAAAAGAGTTTCAAAGATTATTCCTCAAACTTGCCTTGGTTAAAATTTCTCATATTGGACCGAGTTATTATTTTGGCTCCAATAGGGAGCCCAAATATCAACCCAAGGACTTCTAGATCTAATTTCCATAAGGATGCTGTACCAAATTTCAAAAGATTCTGACTGGTGGATCTGAAGATTTTTAAAGATTATTCCCCATATAGTATCGTACATCACTTACTTTTATTTTATCATTCTGAATATATAAAAGTTTTCAAATTTGGTTTCTGCAATTTATGCAATTAATGTCCAACTGTTCTATCTCTTCCAACTTTCTGGCTCTTTCTGTTTCCATTTTCTTTATTCTCTCTTCCAAATATATTTCAGACTTTTGTACATTCATTTGTTTTTCTGAAGCTTTTGATCATGCATACCTCTCAGCTTTCTGTATTACTGTTGCCCACACTGCATGAAGAAGATTTATAATGATTATTTCTCATATTGCTCTAAGTTAAAATTTGCCCCCCCCCCCCCCCCCCCTATAAGAAGCCCAAATATTAACTGTGGGACTTGATTTGAACAAACTTAAATCAGACCCTCATAACAATAATGTATACCAAATATCAAGCAATTCTCACTAGTCGTTCAGAAGATTTTTAACTAAATCCCTATTTTGACCTAAGTTAGAATTCAGGCTTCTGTATTGAGCCTAAATATGAACAGCCAAGGTGCTTCAAATTAACATACCATTATCTGACTCCCATATGGATGTCGTATATGAAATATCAAAAGATTCTGACCAGTGGTTCTGGGGAAGAATTAGGGATTTTTGGGGTTTTTTTTAAACTTTTGCCAATATGCCGACTCAGAATTTTTCCAATGGAACCCCCTCTCCCTCTACTACAGAACACCCTGAATCACAACAAATGGCAGATTTATTACAATTCCATTCTACCGATCCTACGAATGCTTCATACCAAATAACAATTCTTTGTTCTAAATAGTTTAGGAAATTTGGTTCAAATCAGATCATCGGTTCAGAAAATAGAAATTTGGGGTGGGGCCAAAAATTTTTCCCCTCTCATTACAAAGGCAAATACTGTTCCACACTTTGTTTGAACAAAGTTGATTATACATCTCAAAAGGAAGCTCTGTACCAAATATCATGTCATTGTATCCACTGATTCATGAGGTTTTAAAAATAAGGAGCATTTTCCCCCACCCCTCCCTTTGGAGCTGGGCAAGTTGAATTGAACAAAACAAAATGAGATGTTAGAATAAACAATCACCAAAAATTTAACTGAAATCAGTTCAGCAGTTTTGGAGAAGGCGGCACAAACACCATGTCCACGAATAGTGGACAGACGACGGATGGTGAGGAATCACTAAAGCTCACCCTGACTGAAAGTCAGGTAAGCAAACAAGTATTACTGAAAAGATTCTTGATAACTTGCCATGTGATTTGTTTTCGATACTAAAGAGTTATCCCTTTATATTTCATAGCATATTATTAGTTACACAATGTTTCAGTAGGGCGAACAGGATTGTACTACCTTTAGGAAATTCATATTTCCTGTGACTTTCCCTCTCAGGAAATATTAATCTCAGATCGGTAGTACAGTCCAGTACAGTCCTATACACCTTGCTGAAACACCATGAGCCGAATTTAATACCCTGCCCCTTCAGTGAGTAGAGTTTTGTTTTATTATATAATCCCCAAATAATATTCCAGTGGCGAAAACCCTTGACAAAAGTTATAAATTGAAAAACTGAAACATATCTTTCTGTATTATTGAACAAGAATGATTTTGAGTTATTTCCCTTCAATTAACTCCAGCATTTGGGAGACTTCAAATCAAGGACATTGGGAAATGTTGCATCATTATTACCGTGGGGCACAAATTGACTTTACAAGTGTTTTATTTGATACAGTGGTGCAATGTGTGTCTTGGAGAATTGGGCGTACACAATATACAAAATTCAATAAACTAAGGCTAGTCTAGCTGGTAGTTTGGTATCTTTGAAAAAAATATCCGTGTTTCAAATAACCTTTGAAAAATAATTTAGCACTCAACCAATAGGTTCTTTTGAAAAATCACTGAGAGTTTGTTTACATTGACAAGGGAAAAATGGATGCTCAGTGGACTTGAACCTCAACTAAGGTTTCTTGAGGCTTTGTTTGATTTGATTGAATGAATTTCAGAAATTTTATGTCAAACTGTGATCAATTGCAGATTCTTTTTATCACATAGTGTGTAATTTAAATTTTATCTTATGTAACAACTAAAACTGGCCTAGCAATGTTCAATTTTGGCCAGGAAAACATAGCTTATGGCACTTCTTTGGCATGAGTTATGTTTAAAAGACAAAAAATGTAAGTTTTTACTTTTTCAGAAAATGTTTTTGAAAGATTTATCTGCTATTTGTATTAGGTAGACAGTTAATGAAATATAAAATATTAATTCAATTCTACTTCCGAAACTAGCTCACTCACAATGTTACAACATCCACAAATTTTAAGAGATATAGTGGAGCCTACTTAATTGTATATCTCTTAACTGAATAACCCTGTTAACTGAATATAATTTCCCAACACAAAACAATTTACCATACCTCCAGGACAAATTTGACCTGTTAATTGAATATATATTATAGAGTAAACTCCTGTTAATTGAATAAAAAATCTTGTAACCTGTCGTGAAATCACCCCTCTCTTCCCAGTTTTCCTTTGTTTATAGACCCATTTGACCCCAGTACATCCAATACAGACATTTAATCTACTATATCTTGTTTGACAGAGCTCATGGAGCAGCCCTGTTAATTAATGTCGGCTTTCAGCGCAGCTGAGGCAATTTCTGATCCCAAAATATTCCGTTGGCTATTTTTTAGCCGACTTGAAATTGCATGGTATTGAGTCTTTTTTTTTAAAAAATTGTCTTGTTTTGTATAAAAATATCTACCGACTTGACCACGCATTGGCATCCTAATTATCGTTATCAGTAATCCATGTTTAATTTGTCACATTCAGAATTTAATATTTCCCATTCCCCCTCCTCCACAAACCTGGCTATGGCACTCATCACCCTACCCTCCCCCATTTCTACCCCTTATGCAACCTACCGCCAAGTGTGATGGAAACTGATGTAGCCAGCAGTGCAGCCAAACACTAGGCTTGTGTCTGTTATTGCTATTGTCATATTCAGAGTTTTGTGACCTCTGGGCCTGGTCTACTGTAAATGAATTTCATATTTCATTGATTCTTGTGATCTCTGGGCCTGGTGTACTGCAAATGAATTTCATGTTTCATTAATTCGCCTTTTATTGAAATAATAAAATAAATAAAATATTTTTATAACACATGTTCCTTTATGTTAATGTATTTCCTCTGAGTTCTTGTTTTTATTCTCCTGTCAGTGTTTTTTCTTCTTTCATTAAATTCAACTGTGTTTTCATTTTCCCTCAACAAATGAAAGTGTCAATGACACTGTAGCTTAACTTGTGTGTCGTGTTTGATGAAAAGGATAATGTTCAATGTTTATGAAAGGATTGTGAAATAAGACAAGAATTGTGATAATTGGGAATATGTTCATTTCTGTTCCCTGTATGCTATGTTCATATTAAAAATAATATGAGGTGTACACTGTACTAAAGAGCTGAGGGGTGGGTTAATATGACCTCACAGTTAATGTATGTGCCCTCACAGTTAACGTATATCAACAAAAGTTACCAAGTTACATTGAAATTATTCCAAAACGAGTCATCCTATCAAGTTACATTGAAATCCCTTCATAAATATGGCCTGTCGACTGTGCTAAAGGTTATTATATGGAGTCAAACCTACAGGTTACAATGAAGTCCTTCCATAAATATGACCAATAGACTATGCTAAAGGTTTTGGGGTTTTGGGTTCGGGCAGCCATCAAGGCTGAATGATCGCGATCAAAATGGGACGTTTTCATCTGGACATTATTTGGAGTCATCCTACCAAGTTACAATGAAATCCCCTCATAAATATGACCTGTAGACTGGGCTAAAGGTTTTCGGGCTTTGGGCACCTTTAGCCATCACAGTTGCCCAATCATGTCCAAAAGGGGACGTTCTCATCTAACATTATATGAAGTTAACCTACCAAGTTACAATGAAATCCCTTCATAAATATGACCTGTAGACTATTCTAAAGGTTTTTCGGGCTTCTGGCTCGGGCAGCCATCATGGCTGAATGATCGCAACCATAGGGGGCAATCTCATCTGGGCATCATCTGGAGTGATCTTAAGAAGTTACAATGAAATCCCTTCATAAATATGACCTGTAGACTGTGCTCAAGGTTTTTGAGCTTCGGGCACTTGTAGCCATCACAACTGACCAATCACGACCAAAACGGGATGTCATCATCTAGGCATTATATGGAGTCAACCTAACAGGTTACAATGAAATCCTTCCATAAATATGACCTAATAATTTTGCCTATGCTAAACGTTTTTGGGCTCGGGCACCCATCAAGGCTGCATGATCGCGATCAAAATGGGACGTTCTCATCTAGACATAATTTGGAGTCATCCTACCAAGTTACAATGAAATTTCTTCATAAATATGACCTCTAGACTGTGCTACAGGTTTTCGGGCATTGAGCCCCTGTAGCCGTCACAGTTGCCCGATCACATCCAAAAGGGGACTTTCTCATCTAGACATTGTATGAAGTCAACCCACCAAGTTACAATGAAATTCCTCAATAAATATGACCTGTAGACTGTGCTAAAGGTTTTCGGGTTTTGGGCTCGGGCAGTCGTCACGTTTGGCAGATCATGCCCAAATGGGGAAATTCTCATCTAGACATCATAAGGAGTCAACCTACCAAGTTACAATGAAATCCCTCCACATTAAACATGACCTGCAGACTGTACTAAAAGTTTTTGGGTTTAGGGCTTGGGCAGCCATCACGGTTGATAGATCATGCCCAAAAGGGGACATTCTCATCTAGGCATTATAAAGAGGCATCCTACCAAGTTACAATGAAATCCCTTCATAAATACGACCTGTAGACTGTGCTAATGGTTTTCGGGTTTTGGGGAGCCATACCGGTTGCCCGATCGCGACCAAAAGGGGACGTTCTAATCTAGACATGACCCCAAACCTGCATATGAAGTTTTGTGATGATCAGACAAGAACTGCAGGGTGTAGCCCGTGCTAAAGGAAAATGTGAACAGATGTCACAGACTCACAGACTCAGACTCACAGACTAACAGACTCACAGACTAACAGACTACCAGACTTCTGCACGTTTGATGGCAATAGCTTATCCTGACTATGTCAAGTTAAGCTAAAAATGAAGTCCGATTTGTCTGAATAGTCCAAAGAAATATGGGGGCAAGTGGTCCAAACATTCAGGCGAGTTGCCCAAATATTGGAGCGAGTTATACAGACTGGACAATGGTGAGTTGTGCAGGGGCATTGGCTGAGCCAAGAAATCAAAGTTGGGAGGGGGGGGGGGGGGAGGGGCACAGGTACATTCAGTGGGGAAGGGGCAGTCAATGAAATCCCTTTATAAATATAACTTGTCGACTTTGCTAAAGGAATCTAGGTCACATAAAGGTTCGGAGGTCACGATTGACTGATCATGACCAAAATAGAAGTCTAATTTAGATATCATACCAAGTTATCCTACCAAGTTACAATGAAATCCCTTCATGAAAACAACCTGTAGACAGTGCTAAAGGAATCTAGGTCATGTGACCAGGCAGAAGTAACGTCTGACCGATCATGAGAAAAATAGGACAGCCTCGTCTAGATATCATACCAAGTTATCCTTCCAAGTTACAATAAAATGGCTTCTTAAATACAAACCATAGACTGGGCTAAACAAATCTAGGTCACGTGTCTGTGCAGCTATTACAGATGACCGATCATGGCCAAAAAATAATGTTCTCATCTAGACATTATACTGAGGCATCTTAAAAATTTGCAATGAAATTCCTTTCATAAAGGCAAGCTGTAGACTGTGCTAAAATAATCTTGGTTATGTGGCCCTGCAGCAGTTATGGTTGACTGAACCTGACCAAAATTAGACACTCTCATCTAGACATAAAACAGTGTCATCCTATGAAGTTACAATAAAATCTCTTCATCAATATGACCTGTAGACTGTGCTGAAGGTATATTTCATGCTGAAATGCTACTAGAAGCCTGCTTTTGCACTTAAAACCAAACAATTTTCTCAGGGGATGTCCCCAGACTCCCACCATCAAGAAAGGGACACCGAGCTGCAGTAACGTCACAGACACCTCAACGTACCAACCAGCAGGGTTAGATTTGGTTGAAGGCAAGTGCACGTACAATATAAATACATTTTTCAAAATTTATTACATTCTTTTAATACTTGTAGAAGAGAAATTAATGCAATAATCTTTTTTCCTTTGCAGTTGTGAAAATTTTATTCAGAAAATTTTACATTGTCGAGCCACAGTAGGCTTGACAGAATTCAGTGTCATGAGTTGCTGGTGCAGCAGTTAATCATGACAACAACAGGATCAATTTTGCCAAAACAGAAAATCCCTGCTGTCCACTTTAGGCATTGGCTTCCAGGTCCAATTATTCAGAGCAGTAACTATCTATTGACTTGTGCCATTCAGAGCAAGTGTAAATAGATAATTTTGGCTCCACTACTCGGGCACCTATGGATCTATAACCAACATAAATACATTTTTAAAAATTTTTATTGGGGTTTAAGGTCACAGTCATGACGAGTAAATCATGACCACAACCCAGGTGTGGCATCAAGTTTAGCAATGGTTTATGCCCATTCTGCCCACTTTAGAGGACTTTCACTTGTGGAATTGGTTACCGGATCTTATTCCACCAGTAAAGCAGAATTTGTTGACCACACCAATATTAAAACTATTTTTTTTAATTGTTTGACTGGTGGAGTGCTAAATTATTTTTTTGGTGATCAAAAAATGGTCCGGGTATTTTTGCCTTTTTTGAAATTTATAGAGAGTGCCTACAGCACTCTCCCATAAATTGACACGAAAATCAATACCGGCTAAATTACTACACTCCAAAGATAATATGAAACACACTCACAGATTATGGTGCTTTTTAGCAGTGGTATCTGCACTTTGGAACAAGGGTTACGCAAAGGGTGGACCACTTCCCCCGACCTGTAGGCACAAATATTTCAGCTATAAAGTATATGGGAAGGGAGGAGGGAAGTGTTCACTACACACACGGCATTAATTTATTACTCAACTATCTTTCTCTGGTGTTTACATTCTCTAGTGGATAAAAAAACAATTTTAGCCACATGTCAAAATGCTATACACCATAATTGGTAGAGAGGAAAATGTGATTTTCAAAAGTGATTTTTTAATTGTTAAAAACAGATTCATGAAGATTGCCACAAGACTGGAATTTGGTTCCTCCCAAATTTGGGCATCAGAAGTGCCCAAAAGTGCAGAGTTGCTCAAAATCGCAATCATCAATCAATTTTTGACAAAGAATGAAATAAACTGCATTGTGGAGTGGCACAAATAGATTCATGAAGATTGCTACCAAGAATGGGCATCAGACTCTGCAAAATTTAGGCACTAGGCATGCCCCAAAAGGCAAAGTTGCTGAAAATAGCATTCGTCAACCAATTTTCACAAAACAAACTGCATTGTGGGGTGGCACAAATAGTTTCATCAAGATTGCGACCAAAATTGGACATTAGACTCAGCAAAATTTGGGCACCAGGAGTGCCCAAAAAGGCAAAGTTGCTCAAAATCAAAATCTTAAACCGACATTAGTAAAATTAACTGCATTGTGGGGTGGCACAAATAGATTATGAAGATTCCCACAAAGACTGCAGGTCATCAGCTGCTCACCAAATTTGGGAACCAGGAGTACCCAAAAGTGCTGAGTTGTGTATCGCATTCATCAAGCGATTTTCGCAAAATAAGCTGCATTGAGGGATGGCACAAATAGATTCATGAAGATTGCAATGAAACTTGGCACTGGACCATTGGGCATCAGGGTGCCCAAAAGTGCAAAGCTGCTAAAAATTGCATTCAAATTGCAGAGTTGGCCAAAACAGATTCATGAAGATGAAGTTTTCCACCAAGACTGGGTATCAGACCCTCCCAAAATTGGGCACTAGGAGTGCGCAAAAGTACTTAATTGCTCAAAATTGAAGATTGCCACCTAGCTTGGGCATTGGACATTCCAAAAATTAGGCACCAGGAGTGCAGAGTTGCCCCCAAATCGCATTCATCTACCAACTTTCGCTAAATAAACTGAATTGTGGAGATGGCACAAATAGACTCATGAATATTGCTACAAGGATTGGCATTAGGCCATCCAAAAACTGGGGTGTGGGGGGGGGGGGGGGGGGAGATGCCTAAAAGCACCAAGTTGCTCAAAATCGCATTCAGTAACTGATTTTCGACAAATAAACTGCATTGTGGGGAGGCACAAATAGATATTGGGCACTTCCAAAATTGGGCACCAGGGGTGCCAAAAAGTGATGAGTTGCTCCAAATCGCATTTGTCAACAGATTTTCAGAAAAAAATAAACGACCTTGTGGGGTGGCATGAATAAATTCATGAAGATTCGCTGCAAGATTAGGCATCGGAGGATACCCAAATTGGGCAGCAGGGGTGAAAAAAAGTGAAGAGTTATTCAAAATCGCATTCATCAACCAATTTTCAGCAAATAAACTGCATTGTGGGGTGGCTCAAATATATTCATGAAGATTACCATCAAGATTGAGCATTGCACCCTCCCAAAATTGGGCACAAACGGTGCCAAAAATGCCAAGTTACTCAAAATCACATTCATCAATTGAGTTCTGCCAAATAAACTGCATTGTGGGGTGGCAAAAACAGATTTATGAAGCTTGACATCAAGATTGAGCATTGGGCCCTCTCAAAATTGGACACCAAACGTGCCCAAAAGTGCCAAATTGTTCAAAATTTGTATTCATGAACTGATTTCAACCAAACAAACTACATTGTGGGGTGCCATGAAGATTGCCACCAAGATCCAAAATTGGGCACCAAAAGTGCAAAGTTGCTAAAAATCTCATTCATCCAATTTTTGACAAATAAATTACATTATGGGTTGGCTCATATAGATTCTTGAAGCTTCAAACAAAGATTGGGCATTGGACCCTCCCCAAATTGTCCACATGTGCCCAAAAGTGCAGAGTTTCTCAAAATGACATTCATCAACCACTTTTCGACAAATAAACTGCATTGATGGGTGGCACAAATAGATTTGTGAAGATTGTCACCAAGTTTGGGCATCAGATCCTCCAAAAAATGGGCACCAGGGATCCCAAAAGTACCAAGTTGCTCAAAATCGCATTTCCTTAACTGGTAGAATGCTAAATTATTTTTGGTCATCAAACTTTCTTCATATATCTTTTCCTTGTCATAATTTAGGGCAGAGTGCCCATGGGCACTCTCCCCTAAATTATAAAATAAGGCAAAGCCTTACACACTAAATTTCATTTAAAAGATAAACGTGGTGCATATTCACAGAATATGAATGAAGCCTTTAAATCTTGCTGCATTCACTTCTGAACAAAGCCCAAATATGGGCTTTCAGCACTCTACCAGCTAACTGATTTTCGCAAAAGAAACTGCATTGTGGGGTGGCACAAATAGATTCATGAAGATCGCCACTAAGACTGAGCAATATACCCTCCTAAAATTGGGCACCAGACATGCCCAAAAGTGTCAAGTTTCTCAAAATCACATTCATCAACTGATTTTCAGCAATTAAACTGCAATGTGGTAATGGCACAAATAGATTCATGAAGATTGCCACCAAGATTGGGCATTGGACCCTCTCAAAACTGGACTCCAGAAGAGCCCAAATGTGCAAAGTTGCTAAAAATCGCATTCATTAACTGATTTTCACAAAACAAACTGCATTGTGGGGGCGGGGGGGGGGGGGGGGGGGGGGGGGGGCACAAACAGATTCATGAAAATTGTCAACAAGATCGGGCATTGAACTTTCCATTTTTTGGGCACCAGGGGTGCCCGAAAGTGCTGAGTTGGTCAAAATCAAAATTCATGAACCAATTATCGCCAAATAAACTGTATTGTGGGGTGGCACAAAGAGATGCATGAAGAGAGCCACAAAGATTGGGCATCAGACTCTCCCAAAATTTGGCATGAGGGTGCCCAAAAGTGCAAAGCTGCTGAAAATCGCATTCAAAAACTAATTTTCTCCAAACAAACTGCATCGTGGAGTGGCAGAAAAATATTCATGAAGATTTCCATCAAGACTTGGGATCAGTTCCTCCCAAAATTGGGCACCAAGGTTTCCCAAAATGTAAAGTTCTCAAAATAGATTCATGAAGTTTCCAACGAAGATTGGGCATAAGACCCTCCCAAAATTAGGCACCAGAAGTGGGCAAAATTGCTGAATTTCTCAAAATTCCAGACATCAACTAATTCTTGCCAAATACACTGCATTGAAGGGTGGCAGAAACCGATTCATGAAGAGTGCCATCAGGATTGGACACTAGACCCTCCCTAAATTGGGTACCATGGTGTCCAAAAGTACAGAGTAGCTCAAAATTGCATTTGCAAACAGATATTCGCCAAATAAAACTGTTCTGTGGAGTGACACAAATAAATTCACAGAGACAGCCACCAAGACTGGGCTCAGCCTCCACCAAAATTGGTCACCAGGAGTACCCAAAGGTGCAGAGTTGCTAAAAGTTAAAAAAATTATAGTAATTTATATATTTTTTATACTTACCAATGACCCAGACTTAGCTGGTGCTAACTCTTAAAATTCTAGGGCCAAACACGAATTTTCCCACCCCTCAATCCCCAAAATTTGCATCTGAATCCAAAAAATCAATGTCCTATGTGGTCCTCCATACTTTTATCCACTCCGCATGCGCAGTGTCAAGGAAGTACCAAAATTGGCACCAAATCCTCATTCTTACAACCAGTGCCTGGTAAGTGTTATGTATTCAGTGGGGAGGTATGAGTTCCCAACTCATGGGAGGGCCATCCCCATCTGGGTCACTGATAAGTATAAAAAATATATAAATTACTATAAATTTTTTAACATTTTTATACTGTACCAATGATCCAGACTTAGATGAAGAGAAAAAAAGGCTGGAGGGCCTAGGGCATAAAGGAAAATCCAATCGACTTAATAACACGGAACCGAATTATCCCCTCCAGGAGAAAAGGAGAAACAGGCTTTACATGTATCATTCTTGTTTATACCAAAGAAGAAAGACACAATACCATTCCATAATTGAGCACAACAACATCAATGATCTCAATTAACATCCAGTATAACCCATTAAACTAATGTTTAAAGGAAAGCCAATAAATAAAGATAGTTCAGAGAATGAGACTCTTCATACTCATTTAAAAGTGTCCAAGGATTGTATATTAGCGCTCGTGTGCATCGTGACATATACAAATGCTTCACACCGAGCTACACTTTAAAAATATTACACAAATGAGATAAACATTAGCTTTACACTTTAAAACCATCCTGGCACTGACTCGGAATTACTGACTCCAGAGGAGGTATTCCCTTGCATTTCACTATAAAGCAGGTGATGTAAGGAAACACCATACCCCCCCCCCCCCCCCCCTTTCCCTTGCTCTGGGTCAAATACCCCAGAGCGAAAAGGACAGCATGACAGAATCACTGCCAGAATAGAAAGCCTGCATAACTATGGTTGGAACTGTTTAGTGGACGACATTCTGAGCATCAGATAACGTACCTGAACAATGCAGGTCGCCAGAAATGGGCTCAATATTTCAAAGATAAAAATTTGGTAATAGCAACACTATTAGCATTAGCCCAAGATGTAGACAGCGCTCTTACTTGATGCGCCGAAATAGCACAGACTGCTGAGATGAAGATAATTTTTCATAAGCAGTATGGATAGTTAATTGAATCTACCTTGCAATAGGATGGACTGTAATGTCCTTTCTATTAGGCAGCAGAGACAGAAAGAATCGCTTACGTCCCTTTCTGGTAAACTCAGATCTACGTTTGTAAATATGCATAGCTCCAACTGAACAGAGCAAAGGCCTATGACCGTCTGCAGACGGAAGAGCCTTAATTACAAAAGGTTCTGGATACTTATCAGGAGCCTGATTCTTAGCTTACAAATGGGATCTAATGTCTCTTTATCTAAGTTAGTGAAAAACTTTTCGATAAATAGACCTAGAACCCTTAGGTTAATTCCTAAGTGGAATTTAGCTTGGGTTCTTCTGAGGCTAAAAGAAGTGACATTTGAGCCTCTTGATACAGTGGACTTCAAATACTTATCTTATGATAAGACAGCTTTTCTCTTAGCCTTCTCTTCTGCTAGAAGAGTTAGTGAGCTTCATGTACTATCCGTTGATGATTCTCAATGTCGAAGTGTTGGTAATACTATTACTTTGACTACTAATGTTGGATTTTTGGCTATCATGATGAGCATAGGTATCCGATAGCATAGACCTATAACCCTTAATAGTTATTGGCTGCAGTTTGATCTCGTCAAACAAGTAAACCAGAAAATTAGCAATGTCTGGAATGGAGGGATCATAAATATCAACAGAATGATCCCTACACCACTGAGAGAAAACCTTCCACTTAGCAGCATAATTTAGTGAAGAGGAGGTCCTCCTACAATTTGAAATTGCATCCACTGCTCGTCCTGTAAAAAGCTTGCCGTGCAAGAAGGACTGCATAACAGAAATACGTGAAGGTTGAGACCTTGCGGGTTGTGATGCAGTGTGTGCGATTTCCCCTGCGAAAGAAGATCCCCCTGTGGAGGAAGCTTCTGCGGAATGTCCCACAACAGACACCTGAGTAGATTTATCCATGGTCTCCGAGGTGACAGAGATGCTACCAACAGAATCTTGAAGTGAGATTGCATGATTTTTAGCAATATCTGTTGAATCAACGGAGTTGGAGGATACGCATATCCTATCATTCCATCCAAAGAGATCAAGAGGGCATCTACTGCAAACCCTCGAGGATCTGGGCATGGCGACACATACGTCTGCAACTGCTTGTTGAGATGTGTCGCAAATAAGTCTATCATAGGACAATCCTACTGGTAGCAAATCTGATTGAATACTCGTTTGTTGAGAGTTTATTCTGACAGCAACATGCAACCTTTCCGAGAAAGGGAGTCTGCTAGAACGTACAGACGACCCGGAATATGACGGACCGATAGAAGAACCTGATGCTCTAGGACAAACAGAAGGATTCTTTCCGTTAAGTTGAACAACGGAATGAAATGAGTGCCTTCCCTGGTTCTGAATATACGCTACTACTGTTGAATTATCGGACAGAATTTGAGCATGCGAATTCTGAATAATGTTCATCCAATGATGTAGCGCAAGCCAAATTGACATCATCTCTTTGGTGTTTATGTGCTTGTTTGGGAACTGCGGATCCCAAAGACCCTGGCACCTCGAATTCGTTGGGCTCAAAGTTGCACCCCAACCTGTTTGAATCGCATCCGTCATTAACGTAAAAATCGGATCTGGCAGTTGCAGTGGTACTCCCTGAGTTAACCACTGAATATCTGCCCAAGTCTGAATCTCTTGTTTCACTTGATTTGACAAGACGATGTTCATTTCGAGCGTATGAAACTTCCACTCCAATGCTGAGTAAAAAATATCTGGAGTAGCCGATTGCGTAGTCGCCCCATCGGAATGAGATCCGCGGCGGCTCCGCACAAACCTATGAGTTGCATGAATTCTCTCGCTGTTACTACATCTGAGTGAAGACAAAAACAAGTGTAATGACTGACTAATTTCGCTCTGGTTAACGGTAGACGAATGAGATTGTTGTGCGTCTCAAAGCTCATTCCCCGGTGGATGAATGACTTGGACGGCACTAAATCCGACTTCTCTTCGTTTACTATGAAACCAAGAGGTCAGAGCAGATGAAGCAGACTCTGAACATTGTTCTGAAGCGTTAACTCATTGCCGTATCTCTGATGAATGTCGTCCAGGTAGGCCGACGTTACCGCAGACGAATGAGCTCGGAAATGAGTCATTACCGAGTTCATTATTTGAGTGAAAGCCCAGATCACTAGAATCAGACCAAAGTACATAGCTTGGAACTGATAAGCGACTCCTAGGACAGCGAAGCGAAGATACTTTTTGAACTCCGGATGTACCATGACGTGAAAGTACGCATACTTGAGATCTATGCTTGCAGCATAATCATTCACTCGAATGCTTGCTCTGACCGATCGGATGGTCTCCATATAAATTTTGGAGCCACGATCAGCTTGTTTATCCAGCTCAGATCTATAACTGGACGAAACGAGCCGTCTGCTTTTGGAACCAGGAACAGGTGACTGTAGAAACCTGGAAATTCCTGGGTTTCTACAACCTGTATCGCGTTCTTCTCCAGAAGAGATTGGACTTCTGATAGAAGTGAATCTCTCTTCTGAAGGTTTGACGGAAGCTGAGTCCAACATGGAGATTGAGTTAACAGAGTTTTTTCCTAGAAGGGCTGTTCTAGACCTTCGGAAATAACCCCCTACACCCATGGTTTGTCCGTAATTGACAACCAATTGGATAAGAATCTTGTCAGCCTTCCACCCACTGGAACACAATAGAGGTTTAGACCATCACCTCCTGGACCTGTGAGGCTTATGGGAGGAGAAACTACGTCCTCCACGACCTGCACCACGCTCAGTCGACCTAGGGGCATCTGACTGGTTGTCTAGGCCAGCATACGACCCCTATCTGAGCAGCTACTCTGACGGCCGTCTCTGGTAAGATGTAGAGGCTTTCTTAGATCATCTATAGGAACTTCCCTTGGATGTACTAGCCCCAGAAGTGCCTGCCTTACTCCCCTCTGCTGCTGAGTCTGACTTTCGCGAAGCGGATTTAAAAGGCAGAGAGTCCGAAGCCTCTCTTAGAAATCTGTTGATAGAGTTTAGAAAGCTTACCGTCGAAGAGAAGCTCTCCGGAGACCGGAGCGACTCAAAGAGAGTTTTTCACCTTACTATCCACTCTTGTAAATGCAGCCAGGGCAGCATCACATCTAAGTAACTCCAGATTTGCCACTGAAAGGGCAGAGTTATATGTGGAATATGCTATGGCCCTCGAAAGAACTCTCAAGGAATTTTGAACATCCTGGAATTCTTTTCTTTCGAGACGTAGTGATAATGCTCTGGTAAGGTGATCTGTGTAAGATAATGCGTCTAAACTGATTCTGTTAGACGAGATCGTCATCTCCAGCATACTGGAATGAAACGACATAGACGCTGACAATGACAAAATCAAGTCTTCTGCCTGGGTGTCTAACGCAGAGGAACTCTCGGCATGCCCTGTCCTGCCGTTTCAATTCTATTTCTATAATAGATGAAAGGCAGCTGAAGAGCATGAGATGATGAGAAACCGGATTTGCCAGTCTTAGAGGCTAGCTTGAATATAGTGTCAATAAGAAGATCAAATGTCCACGTGGCATTTGTGTACTGGGTCGGAAACCCAGGCGCAATGTCCCTATTCCGGCCGAAAAAATCTATGTCCAGGGATGCTATCGGTCTCTTATCTTATCTTTCACCATCCGACTGGACCACACGAGAATCTCAGTCGTCCCTTACAGATTCTGCAGGAGAGTGAACCGACCCAGCTTCCTCTGACAGTTCCTGTTCTGAAAAGTTTCTGATGGTGCTGGGATGCTGCGATGAGTTGAGCTATCTGTGATAGCAAGTCCATCATGGAGGCCTGTGGATCCGCGATCTTACGGAAATTAGCCGCTGGAAGCTCCTGGGATGCTAATTTCTGCATACTTCTTATGTGAACATCCTGACTGGAAAGGCCTTATGTCCTTGGCTAGCGGATGGCGTGACCTGGTCGACGTGGAATCCCTGGTTGGTGAAGCAGGCTGGATATCTGCGGTCACGTAGACAAGGTGCGGTCATGTGTGCTAACGTGTGGAAGAGGAAGCCATTAGACTAGCCACGCCGGACTGCCTTTGCGACGGAGCATCCCGAACAGGAGGAGTGGACGTATGCTCCGACTGACAAACATACAACGACATCTGGGCCCAGATGTTGTAAGGGGGAGGGGGCCTTTCTCGCTCGCGGTCCGGGTAGACCTGGACGAGCTAGCTACCGGACTGACTGGCTTCCCCCGTTCCATCCTCCGATCCGTCGTTGCCGGGTGTGCGTGATCCAAGATTATAGTGCTCGCAAGACCCCTTCTCCTCTCCTGGATTGCAACGGACGAACCCGGCGTCACAATCATTTCGTAGATGATTGCTTCACTGGGGGAGCTAGCGGGCAACAAGTAACGGTCAATCCTACTTGGGACCTCTTAGGCACTTGTTTCGTTATGTTGAGCACTTTGCCGCTAGCTCTTCATTGCAACGACGGAAGCACACTTTTGAAGATATCACGGAAACATCACCCTGTTCTTGTTCCTCTGAAAAAGAGACTCAGAAAACTAGATTGACCCTGTGACGAGAGGACCGTCCTGGACCTCTCACCACTAACAATATACGGTGACCACGGCTGGGAGGAGTCAAAATTTTCTTAACGTAGTTAACGCGTTAACGAAATAACACATTAACGTGTTAATAAAACGTTAACTGTGGTCTTTTGTACATATAATCAGTAATATCGACAATTGTTCAACGTAGCATGATGTTACATGTTTTAATGAACAAATAAATGACTAGTAACTCATGAACAGCATTCTTCACATTCTTTGAAATACTGGAAAAACTCCGGACTCCAGCAAAGTTCGATGAGTGCGTGCTTCGAGCGCTCAAAAGTTCTATACTCTTAAGTTAAGTCAAGTTAAGTGATAGTCGCTCACTCCGAATTCTCATGCATAAATATTATTGCCCGAGCCACGTCTTTAGACAAAGACATCCGTCTTTGCTTGAACACCAGGCCATATGCTGAAAACAGCCGCTCCGACGAAGCAGACGTAGCAGGAATAGCTAAGTATCTTCTCGCAAGTCCCGCCATTTTGGGAAGGAGTTTTTCGTGGTCTTGCCACCGTTTCAAAGGGTCGGCTGTGACAGGAGCAGTCCGGAACTTATCATACTCAGCAACTTCATCAGCAGATGATTCTTGCTCGTTCGATCCAAGCAATTCTTCAAGAAATGATTTTCTTGCTTGTTTCGTGGGTGGAGGTTGAACGTCCTGCGAAAAAGAAGAATTACTGACTTCATCAGTTTCACTGGTCGCCAGTTTGCCGACTTCTTCTCTCACCGTTCGCTTCACTGATGAGGCCACATGTGGTTTGACAAATGATAAGTTTTAAGTTTTTGAAACGCGCATCCAAGTAAGAGGCAATCATGGGAATACTCATATCACTGAGGAACTCATCATCGTTCATAGACAATCTTTCCATGATATTGTCAATCAACATGGTCTTGAGTGCTTCCCCGGAGGATGTGGTTTTGATCGATTTCATCGACTCTACGACTGCAAAGATAACAGGGTACACAGTCGACACGGTCACAAATTTCTCCCCCTGCCACTGATCAGGAGTTTTCTTGAGATTCTCGAGCAGGTTCACAACGTCTGTTACCAATGAAACTTGCTCTGGGCTGAAGTTAAATTTTCGCTTGTTTTCTGGCTTACATATGCTTTTAACGGCCAGGTCTACTGCCATGTGGAGTTTCAGAAAACTTTTGAGCATCATGCAGGTGGAGTTCCATCTGGTGTCACAGTCCATTTGTAACTCAACCTTCTGCACATCATCTGGTAACACTTGCTCACGATATTTTCGAATCTCCCGGGATAAGTTCTCCGATTTCCCCTTGAACTTTATCAGTTCACGAACTCTGTCAATCAACTCTATCACTTCACCTCCATCACTCTCTTTCAATGCATCGTTTATTGCCAATTGCAGGATATGTGCTAAACACCCAAAGTCATATTTCACACATTTACTAAGACGCAGACTTTTGTTCATATTTGCAGCAGTGTCATGAACCCACACGAAACATTCCATTTCCCAGTCTTGTATGGTTGCATCTATGACTTGTGCTACATTTTCACAGGTATGACGGCCGTTGATATTGGGGCTGTCTAAATTATAACATTTCATTTTCCAGTCTCCGCTTATGAAATGTGCCATCGCCGTGCCATCAATGAGAAAAATCCCACCATCTGTGTGTTGGTCCACCCATCAACAGTAATGCTAACCTCCATATATTTCAACCCTGACATCACACGCTTTCGATTGACATCGTATATTTTCATCAAGTGTTCCCACATCGTTCTATGGGTTGGGGGTTGGTAATTTGGTTCCATGAAGAGCAACCATGTGCGCATCCCTTCATCTTTGCAGAATGAAAGTGGCTGAAGGTCTTTCACAACACAGCCCACTGCCAGTTTCGTGAGTTATGATGCTCGGTCTGCTGAACAGGGTCATTTTCTTTAAACAAACACCCATTCTGTTTGGACGGACTGTCTTTGTGCAGCTATTGACGTAGCCCCCTTTTGCTTGATGCTACTCCCACTGACTACCTGACCTGAAGCATCGCGACAGGAAGCGTCCACATCTATGACGAGCTCTGTACCGGCTGTTGTGTGTGTGGTACTAGAAGCTGATTGAGACTCACCCTCAAGCTCAGGAGCTCTGGTTTCCATGGCCGATGACTGAGAGAAGGAAGGCGGGAGTTTCAATGTAATTTTAGATGGAGTCTCACCTGTGGGGCATCTCATTCCATGAGTCTTCTCTAAATGGTACTTGAGAGTAGTTGTAGCCCCTTTCATCGACATTTTCTTATGGCAGTTGTTACACTCAACTTTACCGTCTTCTAACTTCGTTAGGTGCTTCCATATCCACAACGTTGGAGGCATGATCAGTTGGCCACACGAGACTCGCTATCGTTGAAAATTTGAAATATTACTTATACTTATTATGATGAACGAGATTGAAGATGCTGAATCAAATCTCCCAGCAAGTGTATGGCACGACTGACTGGAACTGGATGACTGCGCTGGGCGATTCCATTTAGATTTTAGAGTAATAGGTTATTTCGTCATCTACAAATAAAACTTTGGCGCAAAAACACTGTCATCGTCGCGCGTGGATGATTTAATCTCCGAATTTAACTGCTTTGAAGACTCGCATTATTAACGTGTTAATTTTTTTCTAACTCAGTTAAAATATTTTAACACGTTAACGCGTTAACATGTTAACTCCTCCCAGCCCTGACGGTGACACACGTCTCAAACGTTTGTCATCCGAATTGGCACACACAGAGCAAGAATTAGTGCGAGTACACTGACTACAGCAAATACAACAAACAAGAGAAGCAGAGGAAGACTTCCTCGATTACAATCAAAAAATATTCTTTCATTCTGAAAAAATATTAAACAGTCATCGTACTCGCACTAACCCTTGAAAACAAAGATACATAATAATAATATAATCCATTACAAACATTTCGAAAAATAATTCAAAAGAAAATTATTTTCGAAAAATTTTCAAGATGCGCCCATGTTCCCAATGGGAACGATGAGCCCAAATGGATCCAAAAAAAGCCTAAGTGTGGACAAAATTATTAAAACGTATCTAAAAATTAATGCTACACTTGCGGACAATATTAATGTATCTGGCTATGAACAGCACTAAATAGAAGACAAGTGATCACTGTCAGAAGTAACCGTTGTCAATGTAAACAAGAGTGAATAAAAACCAGAAACAAAACTCCAGGCACTGAAAATATGGCCCAAAATCAGTGACCAATTTTAAACACTATCCGATGTAAAACAGAAGCTTCCTGAGAAGAAACTGCAGTACATCAGATGGGAGATGCATGACCGAACGCCTAACCACCCTTAGGGTGAGGACGTAACCATGGGGAAAAACAGAATAAACATACTGTTACCAAGCTAAAAACTCCCAAGAAATTTCAGTAAAAAAATTATGGCAAAAGCATGGGAGAATAGCAAACGGGGAATACAGGAAAGGGAGAGAGAAAACACTGAACAAACCGTGGAAATTTCAGAACAAGAATGTAAACATCAGGACTATGCCCCGAAATTTGGGAACATGAAATAATTTTGCATAAAAATTATAAGTTACAGCCCTGAACACATCCTTCCACTGTTTCTTCCTCTCATCCCCTTATTTCATTCTTAGATCCACCATTTCTTTCATGATTTTGTGTCTGGCATCATTTTAACTAAGATTTATAAGCACAAATATCAGTGAGATTTTTCCAATTTCAGGGCCAAACAAAGAATGAGGCACCAATTTCGGTACTTCCTTGACACTGCGCCTACGCAGTGGATAAAAGTATGGAGGACCGCATAGGACATTGATTTTTTTGATTCTGATGCAAATTTGGGGGATTGCGGGGGCAAAATTTGTGTTTGGCCCTAGAATTTTAGGAGTTAGCACTAGCTAAGTCTGGGTCATTGGTACAGTATAAAAATATCTGTGTGCCGATGACGCTCGACCCAGTTTTGGCTTATGTTTTCGTGGTGTTTTTACACCACTTTTCTTTCCCAAATCTCTTTGGAAAGATTAAAATAGAGAGTATTTTAACAAAATTTGGGTCTTCCACTGTAGTGCAAGCAGGGTTGGCTGATCTTAAATCAATTTTTTAAAAATCATTAATTTAAATCAAAAATTTACAAATATTCAGAAATATTTTCAAAACAACTTGGAAATGAGCTGAAACAAGATGGAATGTTGAAATACAGTTATTAGCTCTTGTTTATGACAGTTAGAACTAATATATGGAGTGGGAAGATACACATCCCCCTGTGTCTTGACTGCTGGAACATGCTGTAGGGAAGTTAAATGTTCCCGAATCTTTTATAAGTATATATAATTTTCAGCTAACATGAATAAAACTATATTTAAGTGAACATAGATTTTAAACCATACATATGATAATCTTTCAATGAACCCGTCAAAAGTATGAAATCAACTCCAAGAACAACAATCAGTGATTTAAGTATCAAAAGTACCAAAAACTAGAGAATTGTAATTTGTTGGACAAATTACGGGCTTTCCCAACTTTTTAATGTGAAAAGGCAAACTGTATTGTACACAAAACTATTGATCAGTTTTGAAAACAGAAAATTTAGTGGAAATCAAAGTTTTTGTGATGTTACTAGTTTTTAAGCAGCCAAAACAGATATTTGAGATACAGCAGGACACCAAAACATTTAACACAAAATTTGCTCTTCAATAATTACAGAATATTTTCCTTGAAAGCAAAACAAGCGATGTCCTTTCTGCACTGGAAAAAATTAGTACATATGAATTATGGGCGTACGGGCCGGGGTTTCATGAAGGACTGTGCCCCAACCCACCCCTGAGTCAGGAAAGAGCCAATTTTTCAGCCAATATGCCCGAAAATTTCGGACAATTTTGTCGCCAGAAATGACCACAAAACATTTTGGTTTTCCACACAAAATGTTGTTTTCCTATCTCATCACTTAGAAGTTGCAAGGAAGCTGGCCATTATACTGTATAAGTTGATTCAGTGGAACCGTATCCACGTTAATATTATTCATTTATAATCACACAAGTACATATAAAGAGTTCTAATACTGCATATTACGGGAGCACGGTGGCTCAGAAAGTAGAGATGATTGTTGCAATCCAAGAAGTCCTCGGTTCGAATCCAGCCTGTGGCAACCACATTGTGTCCTTGAGCAAGACACTTCATCCCAATGGGAGGGGGGTGGGGGTGGGGTGGGGAGGGGGGCAATCGATGGGGCATGATGGCGATGTGTTCTAAGAGTACTTTGAGGGAGCACTTGTCTTCAACCAATGCTAACCCTGCTTTTGTGGAGTTAGTATGTTTGGGAGTCTGAGTCACTTGCCATTGCTCAGTGGTTCTCTCCAGGTACTCAATGGGAAGGAGAACCCCCTCTCTCCCATACGCACATTTGGCATTTCCTCCTGAGATTCAACTTTTTGGGGCTAAAAGGGTTCATCTCCCCCCCCCCCCCCACACTGAAAAATAGCCCTGTACGCCTATGCAATGAATAGCTGGACTTGAATAAATACCATTATGGTCATGATATAGCTATAGATGCTGAAAGTGATCTTAAATATCAGTAATTAATATATTCTCTATCATTCTGTCTGTTTGTGAATGTGTGGGATTTGTCAACAAACGAGGGTAAGCTTCCTACTCCATGATTTCACAATTTTTCAACACATCTGTTTCAGATACAATAAAATACATGTAATATGAGTTACTGTCACACACAAATTAGTTGTTTATTTGATATGGTTTAAACCATCTAGAGAGCTAGTATACACAGTGATGGGTACGGTTCAAGTCAAAATGAGTTGATTGAAGGGATGTTGAACAGCTTGTTAATATTTCTTGTATTACATTACTACTTTGCTATTTATTGACAGAAGGATTTCACAGAGGGTTTCCCCGACGGTATTTATATATTGGTGTTTACGGTCACATACTTATCCACAATGGCTAATCGTGACAGTGACAGTTTTACAGGTGGGGGAAGTCGGAGGACCCAGAGAGAACCACCGCGCATCGACGGGCAACTGTCAGCTCAACATTCTATGTTCAAGCTCCGCTAAGCAGGGTACCAGCGGTTGAAGACATGTGCACCATTGACATGCAGTACGCCTTAGTACATGGCATCATCGTGCCCCCATGTTGGCAACCGGGATAAAGTGCCTTGCCCAAGGACATTACGTGGGTCGTCCCAGATAGGGATAAAACTTGGGACCTCTATCATAGAAGTCAAACAGTCTACCACTGATCATGATTTCCTGGCGGTATTCATATTTGTACGGCCAAACTGGTGTTGGATAACACGGAACACCAAAACATATAACACAAAATTTGTTCCTCATTGATTTCTGAAAGCAGTTATGGAAAGCTCAAAGAGCTCTTTCCTTTTTGTTTTTGGACAAGTGAGTATTCACTCATTTTTTGCAGACAGTGCTATTTTTAAGTGGCCAAAGCACATGTTTCATTAAGTCCCAGAACATAACTAAAGCCAGATCTATTGATTAAACATCTCTGTATATAGCAAAGCAAAGTGTCTCAAATTAACCCATTCCAAAATGATAGAAAGTAACCAAAGTTGGATAATTAGGGTATTTCCAAATGGTACACTTATTCTCACTCTCATTGTGCTTGAGGGTTAAATCTGAGATTGAAAAGGTATACCAATCTTACTCAGGGAAGGTGAGTACAGAAAAGTACGAAATTAATCAGAAAATGAACTTTGTCTGACGGTACTAAAATTTGTACGAGAAAAACTGGTACTGGATTTATTTATTTATTTATTAGGTTTCAACGACACATTAACAGCCAAGGTCATATTATGTCGGTGACAGTTGTATGAGTGGAGGAAGCCGGAGTACCCAGAGAGAACCACCAAGCAATGATGAGCAGCTGCCAGCTCCCCAACATAGTGCCTCCGCACTGTAGCACAGGCAGGGTTAGATTGGTTGGAAGATATGTGCAACATCGACATGCAGTATGCCTTATTAAACGGCGTCATGGTGCCCCCATGTGGACAGATACAGATACAATGTCGGATATATTCCAATTATGTCCCGATCATGCAAGGCAGCAACTTGAAATTCTCAGAATGTTTCCTACTGTCCCTGCCCGACAGTTTAGTATCTTTGTCAAGTGCCGAGACCTCGTGGAAATACCGTGGATCAAGTGGAAACTGAAGGCACGATTCGTCCATACTTTATTCTCAACTCAACGACTTTTCCATTCATTATTTACCTGTCACCGGCTGAGTTAGATATTATATTTGTCTATTTGATGAACTTTTCAACCTTAACTATTTGCGGCATCATGTAGCACCACTGAAAGGCCACTGCACGGTTATCAATATATTCAGGGATTAATTTTACGAAAATAACAATTATTCCGACTATACCCACATGGAAACTCCTAAAAAATGTAAGGGTTAAACTTTTGATACTGACGTATAAAACAGAAGTGGTCATGCTATGCTTGCTGCATGCAGGCATAGAAAACATTTCAGCGCTCAATGAATTAGGAATGGAGTAAATCGTCACTTAAACCTACGGAATTCTGAAAAACTGAGTTTTTTTCGATGGCATCTACCATTATGCATCTGAGACAGGGATTGCGTTAAACTTTACAGCAACCTTATAACAGAAAATATTCTTGGAATTGAACTGTGAATCCGAATTTCGAAAGCATTTTCGGATATTCTATTCCAAACTACCACTGCACGCTTATCAATATTCAGTGATTTTATGAAAATTAAAATTATTCCGACCATACCCATATGGGCAGTCTCGAATCTGCCAACGGTTAAACTTTTAATAATGACATATAAAACAAAAGTTGTCATACGATGACTGCTGCATACAGCCATAGAAAATGTTCAGCGCTCAATCAATTAGGAATGGAGTAAATCGTCACTTAAACTTACCAAATTCTGAAAAATGAGAGTTTTTTTGGACTGCACCTATCTTTATGCAAACAGAACGAGCATTGGGTTAAACTTTACAACCAAACTTACAACAGCAAATATACTAGGTAGGCAATTGTAAATACGAAAATGTAAATCATTTTTCGATATTCCTTTCGAAAATGGAAGAAAAATGAGCTCCAAATTAGCCAATTTTATGAAGAATTTTAGGGCACTCAAATTCAAGGCCCGAAAACTGGGTGAAGGTTAAAACTTTGAATAAAATATATAACAGCAAAATTGTTCTTGGATGAAGGCCCAATCCTCTCATGGAAAAGGTTTTGAGACAATATGGCTCCAATGCTGAGAAAGTGCATGTAAACATTGGCGAAAATAACAATTATTCTGACAGTACCCTTATGGGAAGTCTCAAATCTGCCAAGGGTTAAACTTTTAATAATAACATATAGAACAAAATTTGTCATACTTTGACTGCTGCAAACAGCTATAGAAAACATTCAGAGCTCAAGCAATTAAAAATGGAGTAAATCGCCACCTAAATTTACCAAATTCTGAAAAAATTGGAATTTTTTTGGACGGTACCTACTTTTATGCAACCAGAATGGGATAGGGTTAAACTTTACAACCAAACTTACAACAGCAAATATGCTCGGTAGTCCATTGTGAATACGTACACGAAAATATAAATTTTATAGTAAATTTCCTTTCTTATTATACCTACCGAAATTGTTTACTACAGGCTTGCACTACAGTGGAAGAACCTAACTCGGATAAAATAATCTCTATTTTAATCTTTCCCAAGATTTGGGAAAGAAAAGTGGTGTAAAAACACCACGAAAAAATAAGCCAAAACTGGGTCGGGACACTCTTCCATAGTACAAATCCACGTCTACTGTAAAACAGTGTGCAGTGCATCAATTGGTCATTCTTTTGATTCCGAACAACACAGGAGTTATGTGATCAGTGGGGAGGAAGGATTCTTACCCGAATAAGAAGACAGGAGGGCCTCCATGTAAACAATTTCGGTAGGTATAATAAGAAAGGAAATTTACTATAAAATTTATATTTCTTATCAACCTACCTCAATTGTTTACTACAGGCTGAATAGACAAAAGGATGGAGGGAATCAAATAACCAACCCACACATAACTCAATAGCACTGGAACCGTGGACAGAGGAAGAGAACCCTAGGCCTATCAAACCATAGCATCACAAACATTAGAAAAGACAATGAAAGATGAGGCGTTTGGTGAAGTGCGACGCACAGGCAGAAAGGGCAGTAACAGCACAGAGCAGGAACTGACCCTGAAAAAAGCTGAAAGGCTGGAATAGACAACAGCCTGAGCCGAAGAAAGAGGGCCCCAAGGACCAAGGTCCTCTATCGGCTCCTGCAACTGTCACAGATAAAAGGAGAATGTAGCATTTCTCCAGTAGGCTGCCAGTATAACATCAGTCATCCGACAACATGACAGAGTTATTAAAAGAGGAAGACAATGCACGCACCTGGTGGCAGAAAAAACAATCGGTAATACAATCACCAGTAGCTAGACGAGCAGAAGCTGCACGAATAGCAAGACAAATCCATCGAGAAATGGATGCAGGAGAGATCTGGCATGTGAGAAAATGCATAGTCACACAGGATAAAGGCGCAAATGCCCCCATCCCCAAGCAGAGCAGCGCCCAAGAAAGCGACCATCTTGGAGTAAACTGCTAAATCTTAGGCCTTTTCAAGGAAAAGAGCTGAACAAGCTTGGAGAGGCAAGGATGAGTGTCGAAACAATGCGGTACCACATATAAAAAAGGTCTCCGAAGCATGGACTTGTACCCATTGCTGGGGACCCCCAGAAACAAACATAACCACAAACTCCGCAAGCGGTGTGATCGAAGGAGTGACAGAAGCAACAGAGTGATCGCACATCATCGACAGAAGAACCTTCCTTTTAGCCAAAGAGGCTAAACCAGTGGAGTGAGTTCCACCTTGAAAAAGAAAAGCAACTCCACTGCATGTCTCGAAAAAGCACTACGGAGGAGACAGAACCCGATAAAAGACATGTGCCAAGGCACAATGAAGTCGGGTCAACTTGAAAGCTCCTCGAGCGAGAGACATGCTGGAACCACCACTAACAGAGAGCGGAGCAGATTGACCCACACCCACTGAGGAGACGGGTGTGATCGAAAGGATTCGACGACTGCAGGTTCATATCTGGGAGAGAACCTGAGGCGGAATCGGAATCAGCAGGAAGGCGTAGCCGACAAGACCGTCCTAAAGGAGGGCCAGAGCATCCACGGCGAAAGCCAGAGCATCTGGACATGGGGACACGAAACTGTCCACCTGATGGTTCCATCGAGCCGCAAAGAGATCGATGGGACCCGCCATGTGGAGCATCCACTCGGTGGAAAAGAAGCTGCTCCGTCGGGACAGGGAGTCGGCTAGGACGTACAGACGACCAGAAATGTGACGAACAACCACACCGGCGTTGACATCCTGAGAGAGCAGTAGAAGATTCCGAGCCAATTCGTACTTTGGAACCGAGTGCGTGCCGCCCTGGTCCCGAATGTAAGCAACTACCGTCGAATGGTCGAACAACAGAAGGACCTGACGATTCGACAGGTGAGGGATCCACTGCCTGAAACTCAGAAGAATAGCAAGAAGCTCTGCTGGCTGATGTGTAGAGATGCCCAATCCTGGTCCCACATCCCGTGAAGGGAAAGACCTAGAGGATCCAACGTCGCACCCCATCCGAGATCGCTGACATCTGCCGTCAGAATGTGATCAGACGTGGGGAAGTCCAACAGGACACCCTGCATGATCCACTGAACATTCGTCCAGTGGAGAAGGTGAGGATAAGAGAATTTGGTAACTGAAGCAAATCCAGAGAATCGACATTCGGCCTCCAACGACTGAGCAGAAAGTGTTGGAGAGGTCTGATGACACGCATCCGACCTAGAGGAATGAGATCTGTCACCAAACCGTAGAGACCTCTCAGCTGGAGAATACTCCGTGCCGTCGCGGATGTGGACTGGGAACAGAGTCAGAACAAAAGCTGGGAGAACCACAGCCTTGGCCTGGGGAACCACCATCAAATTGAATTGGGTGAAGAAAGCCATCCCCAGATGACAAAACGACTGAGAAGGGACCAGTTCCGACCTCTCCTCATTGACTCTGAATCCAAGCGACGTGAGCAAGCTCAACAGAGTGGCGACATCTCACTCCAGTAATGGAATGCCTCTGGAGGATATCGACCAGATATGCCGAAGTAGTCACCCTGGACTGTGTGCGATGGAAAGCTATCACATGCGACATCAGTCAGGTGAAGGCCCAAGGAGCCAGGTTGAGGCCGAAAGGCATGGCCTTGAACTGGTAAACTCGCCCCAGAAAAGTGAACCTGAGATACTTCCGTGATTTCCAATGAATCGGAACGTGAAAGTAAGCGTCTCACAGGTCGAAGCTGGAATACGAAATCTCCCTGGTGAATTGAACGGTGAACCGACCTGAAAGTCTCCATGCTGAACTTGGGAGCAATGATAGACTGGTTCAGGATACTCAGATCGATAACCGGTCGGAGTCGGCCGTCCTTCTTCAGCACCAAGAACAGACGGTAATAGAACCCCACTGACTGAATGTTCTTGACGACCTCGATCGCCCCCTTTGTTAGGAGATTGTCTATCTCCGTGGACAAAAGTTTCCGACGTAAAACGTCTAAAGGAACTGTGGTTGGAAAAGGCACCCTGGTCAGAGTGGGGTGCCGTCGGAAGGATATTCGCAGCCTGACCGAACAACATCTAACACCCAAGGATCGGATGTGATGGTGGACCAACGGTCTGCGAACTCTGCTATCCTTCCTCCAACCTGGGACGAGTCGAGGTAAGGACCTTCATTTCGAGGCCCCGACGAGGCCCACCTCCTCAACTGAATGAAGAATCCTGATACTTCCCTCTAGTCTGCCGACGCTTACCCTTACCCCTGGAGTAAGAAGTAGAAGCGGTGGCAGAAGGATCAGCCTTTTGCTTCGCAGAGGAAGCAGAGGGTATTTGTTAGGCAGAGGGTACTTGTTAGGCCTCCCCTAGAAGGCTGATCAAGCTGAAGAAACAGCAGCTGATCTTTGGAATGACGTAGGATGTCATCCCGGACAGTCGACACGGAACCATGGAAAAGTTGCAGACCTGCCAAAGAAGCAGATTGAAGAGTAGCGAGCTGCTCCTCAGGAAGGGATCAGCCTGTGTCCAGCACAGAGTCCCTCCGAACTAATTCCAGATTAGCCGTGTTACAGGCATGCGTGTAAGATGCATGAGTGCCTTGGACAGCACACACAAAGGAGCCTGTACCTCGTCAAACTTATCTGGAGGCAGAGAGGCAGATAAGCAGCTAAAGCTGAGACGACGTGATCTGAGAGAGAAAGCATACGGAGCATCTCTCTCGATAAGCCCAACATGGACTCCAGAGTCATCATCGGAATGACGGCAGACTTGGGCTTGGAAAGCCTGAGGGAATTGGAGTCCTGATCTAAAACCGTCAAAGTCTGGCAGACTGGTGAAATCGTAGTAACGATAACGCACCAGAGGCAAAAAGGTGTCAACCCTGGTGAAGAACGGAGCCTTCATAGCCTTGGAACTCAGCTAGAGTCCAAGGCTGAAAATTCTTCAACCAACTGTACCGACTGGCACGGTCGAAGATGCCCAGAAGCAGGTTGCTCCATAGGCTGTTGGTGTGTGACCGATGATCGCGGCCTGGCTGACACTGTTGGCTGGGTTGATGGTTTGAGATCCGGAAGGAACACAAACACAAAATCAAGAGCTGCCCCCAAGTCTGAAGACTGCTGGCTCTCGACATCAAGCATGTCTGACTCTTCCCGAGTCAGAAGACACATAGCCCATCGTGGGCAAACCAGCCAACGCCTCCCATGGTGTCAGAACACCAGAGGGATCAGAAACTGGCCGTTTCCAATCCCGGGAGGCGGCGCCATAGGGGGTGCCTGGAAACCACTCGCTGCCTCGCTGGAAGCAACGGGAAGGCTCTTTGACAGAACCTGAGTGAGTAAGGAGAGGGCCTCCCTAAGCTCACTGCCCGTACTGGCCAGTTCGACAGGGGAACGAACCGGCAAAGTGGCTTCACCTCAAACCCTCTTAACCAGCGAAGGGTCACGATCCTCCAAAACACCTGACGCGGGACGACGAGCGGCAGCCAAAACATTTGAAGGCAGACATGTATAGGGGTACGATACACCCCGAGGATCAACATAGCGGGAACTCATGAGAGTCACCGCAGACCTCTGCATGGCAGAAGGTCCAGGCTGCACAAAAGACGTTGGTCCCCCAAAACTGGTCGTGTGGCCAGAATGAGTGGACGGAAACACCACGGAGTTCATAGTGTCCCCACTAAGAACATCCGAATCCAATAACACAACTGTGGTGCTCGACGGCGTAGAGACCACAGTAGAGGGTCCGGCCGGCAGCCACTTCCAACTTCGCCGAGTTGAAGTCAGGGAAGGCTGAGGCCGATACCCCCACGTCTACACTCCCAGACACCGCAGCAGACCACTGCAGGTATAAAACTACTGTGCTCAACGGCTGAGAGTACACAGTAGGGGGTTCAGTCGGCAGCCCCTTCCAACTTCGCCGAGAAGTCAGGGAAGGCTGAGGCCGATACCCCACAACCACACTACAGACATCCCTGCAGACCCTTGCAGGGATAAGCCAAGGCCGGCTAAAAACGGTGCCCAATGACATTGTAGACGGAACAGCAGTAGTAGCAGATACGACGGGAGCTGTTGGAACTGGCAGAAAAGCGGAGACAGCCACCAAGCTCGGCCTCCAAAGGAGGAGTCACAACCCTAGTGACAGCCTCAGATGTCGACTGGAGAGGGTGCATAGTCCCGGAACCAGGCATCTCTTCACCAGAAATCCAACAGCTCCCGCAGTATCCACCACGGTAAAAAACTGCACATTCCCCACGGAAGGGGAATAACTCTCACCAGACATGGTCGAGTCGGGAAGCCCTGAAACGACAGCGTTCCCCACCCCCCGCTGGTGTGGGAGGAGCTGCACATCCCCCACAGAGGGGGAGCAATTCTCATCAGACGTGGTTGAGTCGGGCGACCCCCAAACGACAGCGTTCCCCACCCCCCACGGGAGGAGCTGCACATCCCCCATGAATGGGGTGAAACTCACATCAGATGTGGTCGAGTCGGGGGGGCCCGGAAACGACAGTGTCCCCCCTCCCATGGGGGTGGGAGGAGCTGCACATCCCCCACGGAGGGGGTAAACTCACACCAGATGTGGTCAAGTTGGGAGGCTCCCGAAATGACAGAGTTCCACACCACCCGCACTGCGCACTGTTTTACGGTAGTCGTGGATTTGTACTATGGAAGAGCGTCCCATACTGGGTGTGCACCGATGGCGCTCGACCCAATTTTGGCTTATTTTTTCGTGGTGTTTTTACACCACTTTTCTTTTCCAAATCTTGGGAAAGATTAAAATAGAGAGTATTTTATCCGAGTTAGCCTGTAGTAAACAATTGAGGTAGGTTGATAAGAAAGTGTTTGAAATTAACCCTTTTCTAAAATGATGGAAAAACCAACCAAAGTTGGCTAATTTTGGCATTTTCAAACGGTACTCTTATTCTCACCCTTATTGTGCTTGAGGATTAAATCTGAGATTAAAAGGTAAACAGTAACTTTCTTCCGCAATCATTGTTGCATCTATCCAAACCAAAATAATTGTTACAACAACCTTGTTATTAGAGAAATTTGCCCTTGAAGTTGGTCAATTTTGAAGAAAAATTCTATATTCATGTAATTTTTGGCCAGCGGGGGTTAAAGTTGAAAGATTTGAGTGGTGATTGTGGTGTATCATATTATGCTCTAAATGTGAGGAAAATTTGAGCTAAATAACTGTAAACAATTTTGAGACATGGTGAAATTTTGAAGGTTTTGGCAGAATATTTTGAAAACACGCATTTTCACAGATATGACGATACCGCATTTCACTAGATTTTATGACATTAGATAAGTGTGCCAAATTTGGCCAAAATCGTACAGCCTGTTTTCGAGCAGTTCAACAGACAAAATTCAGGGAGGAAAAAAAAAAATTAAAAAAATAAAAAAACTAGAGAATTGTAATTTGTTGGACAAATTACGGGCTTTCCAAACTTTCCAATGTGAAAATGCAGGCTACATAAAGCAAAGCAAAGTGTTTGAAATTAACCATTTCCAAAATGATAGACAAAACGCATCCAAAGTTGGCTAATTTTGTCATTCGATCACGGTTCTCTTATTCACGCCCTCATTTTGCTTGGGGGTTAAATCTTGAGATTTAAAAGTAAACAGTAACTTTCTTCTACAATCATTGTTGCAGCTATCCATACCAAAATAATTGCTACAACAACCTTGCAATTAGAGGAAATGAGTACAGATGTTTGCAAAATTCACTGAAAATCTTTTTTTTTTCACACAGTACTATTCTTTACATGGCCAAAGCTCATGTTGTGTTTAGCCCCAAAGCATAACTTACAGCACAGGATTTGTTCATTAGGCATCATACCTAAAGCAAAACAAAGTGTTTAGAATTAACTCTTTCCAAAATGACAGGGAGATGCAACCACAGTCATCTAATTTGGGCATTTTCGGATGGTACTCTTACCCTCATTTGCTTGAGGGTTAAAGATGAGATTAAAAACTAAACAGTAACATTCTTCTGCAAGCATTGTTGCATCTATGCACACAAAAATAATTGTTACAACAACCTCGCAATTATGAGAAATTTGCCCTTGAAGTTAATAAATCTTGAAGATAAAATGATATATTCATATCATTTGTGGCCCATAGGGGTTAATTTTGAAATATTTGTGTGGTGATTTTAGTGTATAATATTATGCTCTTAATGTGTGAACATCAATCACAGACTGATTGTCGGAAAAGAGACATGGACTCCCATCCACATTGTTCCCACGCGATTTTTAGATTTCAAGAAATCGAGAGATTCACCTATTCTGCTTGTTTTTTTAGGCAGCGGCGAAATAAGATTGCATATAGAACTGGTAGGTTTTTAGGCTATATTAAGTGCATGGCCGATAGAAAACCCCCTACAGTGTCTAACAATTCTTTCGGCAATACTCTTTCACATTGACGTGAATGGTGTATGGTTAATGTCCAAGTTAGGGCTAAATAGCAAACCTGTTGAACAGATCGTGTATACTTAATAAAAACAACATGTGCGTATGTGGTATCATAGATTGTTGGTGTCGCTCTCTGTGTGAAACAATGCCGTAGCTATTTGTGAAGAATCAGTGAAAATTGCATGGAAATCAGCCTAAAATTGGCTGAGATATAGCGTTTTGATGAGTAGAGGTAATTGTTTTAATTTGGTCCTGTTCTAACTGGTGAAACCTGACACTGGGTGTATGGCTGGGGTTGTGGCACTGTTCCCTCCCTGAGGTAGTTCCACTTGAATCGTTTTAAATCACAGTCACTGCTGGAGAGATGCTGGTGACAGAAAGATGCATTGTGTATACTGGCGCCAAATGGACCCCGCTAAGCTGGTGACTGTTACATGATTGCCAAAAATGAAAAGTGGACAGAAATTGCGCATGGGTTAATTGCGAAAATGCGGTAATTTGGCTAATTTGACATAAAAATTGAGCAGACAGCAGTGTGGCTCCTACATCCACTGTGTCCAGACCACCGAAGGCAGCCACACGAAATGTTCAGATGTTGTTCTACTTTCCCTGCTTGACAGGTTAGTATCTTTATCGAGTGGCGTGACTGCCTGAGGACAACGTGAATCGCATGGAAACTGACAGGATGATTCGTCCCTACTCTATTCCCAATGCAATGACGTTTCCATTCACTATTTACCTGTCACCGGTCGAGTTTGGAATTATTTCTGTCTATTTGATGAACTGTTCAGCTTTAAATATTAGCACATTTATATGGGACAGAAAGTTTGTATGGTTAATGCCGAATTCAAGGCAGGCGGTGGGTCGAGTGGGCGGGCGTTAGGGCATGCATGCAAGTAGACAGGCAGTCCTGTCTAACAGCTCTTCCGACCGTACTCTTTTACTCTGGCATGACTGGTGTATGGTTAAAATCGAAGTAAGGGCGGGCTTGCTCTCAGGCAGTTTGGTAGGCAGATAAACAGAAGGCATTCCGTATTCCATTCATAACAGCTGGAAATCCATATCTACTTCTCATAATTGCTGGAAATCCATATCTACTTCTTTGAAACCACGCGAGCAGGGTTAAGTTAGAAATCAACAATGCCAGCTCAAATTTACGAATTCAGTTTCAATAAAAATCAGTAAATGAAGGTTAAAGAATATTTTGAAAATTACAGTTTTTCAAACAGTACTCTCAAATAGCTTTGAATATGAACCAGTTGCAAAGAATATTTTGAAAATTACGGTTTTTCATGCAGTACCCTCAAATAGCTTTGATTACGAAAGGATTACACAAGTCACAGTGATATTCAAATCATTTGCATCTCAAGTTTCCAAACAGCATCAATCACAGCTTGACAGAGTTTCTAGTGCATAGAAAACATTCAGCGCTGAATCAATTAGGATATGGAGTAAATTGTCACTTGAACTGAAAATGTTTTTTTGGATGGGACCTATCTTTATGACACTAGAATGGGCATAGGGTTAAACTTTACAACAAATCTTACAACAGAAAATATGCTCAATAGGCAATTGTGAATACGCACATGCAAATCATTTTAGATATTCCGTTCCCAAGCGGAAGACAAGTGAATGCGCGCGATCAGGCAGCGGGCAGGCAGTAGGCAGGCAGGCAGGAACATGCAGGCAGGCTCAGACAGAGGCATACAGGAGCACAGGCAGGCGGGCAACTGTACTCTTTCACACAGGCATTGAATGGTTAAAATCGAAGTCAGGACGGGCTTGATGTTAGGCAGGTAGATTGAACAAACTTGAGTCTACACTTCAAATGGAAGCTGCATACCAAATATCAAGTCTCTGTAATGGCTGGTTCATAAGATGAGTTTTTAAAATTTGGTGCATTTTGGCCTCACCCCACTCCACAATATGAGCAGAAATCCAATTTGAAGAAAAACCCAAATGTTCCTATATAACCGCTACTTACATGAAATTTAATTAAAATGTGGCCAGTGGTTTAGGAGAAAGTGGCTCAAACACCACCTTCACGCAGGACAACGGACGACAGACGATGGACGGACAGATGGACGCTCCAACATTGCGGGTTTATGGGCTACCAAAAAAACATTTTGTATGTCTAAAACCTTATTTTACCCAGAACCCCACCCCTCCACCCTAGAACTTATATTTAATCCTAACCCCACCCTTCCACCCCAAAACCACACCCTAACCCTACCCCACCCTGACCCTAAAAGCCCACCCCAGACCCTAACCCCCACCCACCCCAGGACCTAACCCCCAACCTTAAGCCCTACTCTGGGGCTACCACTAACCCCCACCCCACCCCTGACCCATCCCCACCCTAGCCAAACCAATAGGATTATAAGCTATTTTTCGGTTTAGGGGCTACTAAAACTAAAACCCCACCCCTGACACCCCCCCCTGGGACCTAACCCTCCCCAACCTTAAGCCCTACTCTGGGGCTACCCCTAACCCCACCCCACTCCTAACCCTAACACTACCTTAATTTGGAGGTAGCCCCTAATAATAATATCCCCTAAACCCCCAATGTTGGCCCAGATGGATGGACGGACGATGGACGAAGAGTGATAAGAAAAGCTCACCCTGACTTTCAGTCAGGTGAGCTAAAAAGGCTGGAGGGCCTAGGACATAAAGGAAAATCCAACAAGCTCAATTACATGTAAACAGAATTATCCCCTCAAGGAGAAAAGGAGAAACAGGATTTACATGTATCTTTCTTGTTTATACAAAAAAAAGAAAGACACAATACCATCCCGTAATTGAGCACAATAACATCAATGATCTGTATTAACATCCAGTGTAACCCATTATACTAATTTTTTTAAAGGAAAGCCAATAAATAAAGATAGTCCAGAGAATGAGACTCTTTATACTCATTTAAAAGTGTCCGAGGATTGTATATTAACGCTCGTATGACACGTGACATGTACAAATGCTTTACACCGAGCTACACTTTAAATATTAAATAAATGAGATAGACATTAGCTTTACACTTTAAAACCATCCCAGCAAAGATTCGGAATTACTGACTCCAGAGGAGGTATTCCCTTGCTTTTCACTATAAAGCAGGTGATATAAGGGAACACCCCTCCCCCCCCCCCCCCCCCCCCCTGCTCTGGGTCAAATACCCCAGAACGAAGAGGGCAGCAGTACAGAGTCACTGCTGGAACAGAAAGCCTGCATAACTATAGTTGCAACGGTTTAGTGGAGTACATTCTGAATAACAGATAATGGACCTAAACAACGCAGGTCGCCAGAAATAGACTCAACATTTCTAACGTAAAAATTCATGAACATGGAAGGCTGAGACCAGGATCCAGCCTTCATCAGATCGGTAATAGCAATACTATTAGCATAAGCCCAAGATGTAGATAGCGACCTTACTTCATGCGCCGAAATCGTAAGCACAGACTGCTGAGTAGAAGATAATTTTTCATAAGCAGTATGAATAGTTAATTGAATCCACCTTGCAACAGAATGGACCATAATGTCCTTTGTATTAGGCAGCAGAGACGGAAAGAAACATTTACATCCCTTTCTGATAAACTCAGATCTACGTTTGTAAATACGCATAGCTCTAACTGGACATAGCAAGGCCTATGACCGTCTGAAGACGGAAGACCTTTAATAACAATAGGTTCAGGGTACTTATTAGGAGCCTGATTCTTAGTCAAAAATTCAACATTAGTAGTCAATGTAATAGTATTACCAAAACTACGATAGTGAGAACACATAGTGCATGAAGCTCACTAACTCTTCTAGCAGAAGAGAAGGCTAAGAGAAAAGCTGTCTTATAAGATAAGTATTTGAAGTCTACTGTGTCAAGAGGTTCAAATGGCGCTTCTTTTAGCTTCAGAAGAACCCAAGCTAAATTCCACTTAGGAATTAACCTAAGGGTTCTAGGTCTATTTATCGAAAAGTTTTTCACTAACTTAGATAAAGCGACATTAGATCCAATTTGTAAGCTATCACGATGAGCATAAGTATCCGATAGCATAGACCTATAACCCTTAATAGTTATTGGTTGCAGTTTGATGTCATCAAACAAGCAGACCAGAAAATTAGCAATGTCTGGAATGGAGGGATCATAAATATCAACAGAATGATCCCTACACCAATGAGAGAAAACCTTCCACTTTGCAGCATAATTTAGCGAAGAGGATGTCTTTCTACAGTTAGAAATTGCGTCCACTGCCTGTCCTGTAAAATGCTTGCCGTGCAAGAAGGACCGCACAACAGAAATATGTGAAGGTTGAGATCTTGCGGGTTGTGATACAGTGTGTGCGATTTCCCCTGCGAAAGAAGGTCCTCCCATGGAGGAAGTTTCCGCGGAATGTCCAACAACAGACACGTGAGTAGATTTATCCACTGTCTCTGGGATGACACAGATGCTACCAACAGAATCTTGCAGTGAGATTGCTTGATTTTTAACAAAATCTGTTGAATCAACGGAGCTGGAGGATAAGCACATCCTATCATTCCGTCCCAAGAGATCGAGAGGGCGTCTACTGCGAACGCTCGAGGATCTGGGCATGGCGACACATACGTCTGCAACTGATTGTTGAGATGTGTCGCAAATAAGTCTATCACAGGATGATCCCATTGGTAGCAAATCTGATTGAATACTCGTTTGTTGAGAGTCCATTCTGAGAGTAACATACAACCTTTCTGAGAAAGGGAGGCCGCTAGAACGTTCAGACGACCCGGAATATGACAGACCGACAGAAGAACCTGATGCTCTAGGACAAACAGAAGGATTCTTTCCATTAAATTGAACAACGGAATGGAATGAGTGCCTCCCTGGTTCTGAATATACTCTACTACTGTCGAATTGTCGGACAGAATTTGAACATGTGAATTCTGAATAATGTTCATCCAATGACGTAGCGCAAACCAAACTGACATTATCTCTTTGATGTTCATGTGCTTGTTTAAGAACTGCGGATCCCAAAGACCCTGGCACCTCGAATCTGTTGGGCTCAAAGTTGTGCCCCAACCTGTTTGACTCGCATCTATCATAATCATAAAATTCGGATCTGGCAGTTGCAGTGGCACTCCCTGAGTTAACCACTGAATATCTGCCCAAGTCTGAATCTCTTGTTTCACTTGTTTCGACAAGACGATGTTTGTTTCGAGCGAATGAATCTTCACACTCCAATTCTGAGTAAAAAATATCTGGAGTGGATGAGTGCGTAGTCACCCCATCAGAATAAGATCTGCGGCAACTCCGCTCAAAGCTATCAGTCGCATGAATTCTCTCGCTGTTGCTACATCTGAGTGAAGACAAAAGTGAGAGTAACAACTAATTTTGCTCTGGTTAACGGCAGATGAACCAGATTGTTGTGCGTCTCGAAGCTCATTCCCAAGTGGATGAATGACTTGGACGGAACTAGATCCGACTTCTTTTCATTTACTATGAAACCAAGACGTCAGAGCAGTTGAAGCAGACTCTGTACATCGTTCTGAAGCGTTAACCTGTTGCCGTACCTCTGAAGAATGTCGTCCAAGTAGGTCGACGTTACCGCAGACGAATGAGCTCTGAAATGCATCATTCCCGAGTTCATTGTTCAAGTGAAAGACCAGGGTGCTAGATTCAGACCGAAGCACATTGCTCGGAACTGATAAATGACTCCTAGGACACCGAAGCGAAGATACTTTCTGAATGCCGGATGTACCATGACGTGAAAGTAAGCATCCTTGAGATCTATGCTCGCAGCATAATTGTTCACTCGAATGCTCGCTCTGACCGACCGGATGGTCTCCATATAAAATTTCGGAGCCACAATCAGCTTGTTTATCAAGCTCAGAGCCATCTGGTTTTGGAACCAGGAACAGGTGACTGTAGAAACCTGGAGATTCCTGGTTTTCTACAACCTCTATTGCGTTCTTCTCCAGAAGAGATTGGACTTCTGATAGAAGCGAATCTTTCTTCTTAAGGTTTGACGGAAGCTGAGTCCAACATGGACTTCGAGTTAAGGGAGGTTTTTCTTTGAAGGGCAGTTTTAGACCTTCAGAAATAACCCCCTGCACCCATGGGTCGTCCGTAATTGACAACCAATTGGTTATGAATATCGACAGCCTTCCGCCCACTGGAACGCAAGAGAGGTTTAGACCATCACCTCCTGGACCTGCGAGGCTTGCGGGAGGAGAAACTACGTCCTCCCAGACCCGCACCTCGAGCAGTCGACCTAGGGGCGTCGGACCGGTTGTCTCGGCCAGCATTACGACCCCTACCTGAGTCGCTACTCTGACGGTCGTCTCTATAGTAAGACGTAGAGGCTTTCTTAGATCATCTATAGGAACTTCCCTTGGACGTACTCGCCCCAGAAGTCCCTGCCTTACTCCTCTCTGCTGAGTCCGATTTTTTCGAAGCAGACTTAAAAAGCCAAGAGTCCGAAGCTTTCTTAGTAATCTGATCATAGATTAGCGAAAGCTTACCATCAAAGAGAAGCTCTCTTGAGATCGGAGCGACTCAAAGAGAGTTTTTCACTTTAGTATCCACTCTTGTGGATGCAGCCAGGGCAGCATCACGTCTGACTAATTCCAGATTTGCCACTGAAAGGGTAGGGTTATATGTGGAATATGCTATGGCCCTCGAAAGAACTCCCAAGGAAATTTGAACATCCTAGAATTCTTTTCCCTCGAGACGTTATGATAATGCTCTGGTAAGGCGATCTGTGAAAGGTAAGGCATCTAAACTGGCTCTGTTAGACGAGATTGTCGTCTCCAATGTACTGGAGAGAATCGACATAAACGCCAGTAATGACAACTCCAAGTCTTCTAAACGCAGAGGAACTCTCGGCACGCCCTGTTCTGCCGTTTCAAATCTATTTCTATTATTGATGAAAGGCAGCTGTAGAGCATGAGACGATAAGAAACTGGATTTGCCAGTCTTATAGGCTAGCCTGAATATAGCGTCATTAAGAAGTTCAAATGTCTGCGTGACATTTCTGGACTGAGTCGGAAACTCAGGCGCAATGTCCTTATTCCGGCCGAAAAAGTCTGTGTCCAGTAACGCTATCAGTCTTTTATCAGGTAACGCAGCATTTTGGTCCAGAGGAACAACTTCTGGAAGGTGTTGCCGGATGAAATCTATGGCCACCTTATGTTGTTCAGAAAAGGAAAATTCCGGCTCCCCTGATTCCCTTTCACCATCTGACTGGACCACATGTGAATCTCGGTCATCCCTTTCTTACTCTGCAGTAGGGCTGGGCGGTTTATCGGTTTTTCAGTTCGGTTCATTTTTTTTTTAAACCGAAACCAAACCGCCACCTTAACAAAAAACTGAGATTTTCGGTTTCAACAAATGTCCCAGAATTGGTTAAGTTTATGACCACTCAATCACTTGCTTTCCGTATGCCAAAGGCTTAAATGTCGGGCTAAGGTAAATTCTGTGCCATTTATGCTTATTACTTCGAGAGGACTGACAACAAATCCCCCCCTCCCCCCACAAATAGTGGTAGCAAATTTCTTGTATCTTAAACAATATCTACAGAACCACCAGCAGATGGAATATGAAAGATTAAAAAGTCTTACGTAAAAATCCACACATGCAATTCAAGAATCGTTAAGTAAATTTAATGAACCGGGCACAGCTCCATGCTCACTCATATTCGACCAAAGAGGTATTGTTACCTGACAATATATGGTGTAAAAGTATTATAAATTACCTTTGACCCCAAATCATCTGCATACGGCACGTTGTAAATTAGATTGGAGGTAAACATAAAATTTATTGAGTTTTAAAACCTCAACGTTCACATGGGAAAAATGACAAGTAAATTATGTTAATTAACCGACTACTGGCATGTTCTCTGAAGTCACATGCTCAGAGATAATGCTGCGCATTGGCAGTTATGTTTTTTGTCAACAATAAAATGGTTAAATTAAAATAGAACATATCCTGTTAAATGGATGGCAGGTAACTATTGAAAGTTTTTTTTAAACTTATTGGGAATATTGGGAATAATATTTGAACTTACTTTAAGGAATCGTGCAGTACTGCAGGTCTGTCAGGTACACACTCTGCATTCCCAATACAAAGATGTTATAATCAACACGTGTTTTCTCATGACCATGTGTATTTTGTAAACACAACAAATCCCAAGATGCAATATAGCAAACTTTCTTTCAAATCCCATTATGCAGACGTCTCTCTTCAAAAACATCAATCGCCTGTCTTGACCGAGATGAAATCATTGCAGGGATCAGCCAAGAGGGCAAAGTAAAGGTGGTAATATCTTCGCCTTGGCACCGCTCATTTTGCCCAATTTCTATGTTTGGGCAAAATCAAAGTAAAAAACGAACCTCCACAGTCGAAATTAGGAGAGATATTGCGAAAGCATTGGAGTGAGTGAGTTACCAATAAAAGTGATTCGTATATCACGACTTACTTCAATAATAGTTATCAAAATAACAAGAAATGTGATTTGTGTTCCTCTTATTCCACTGTCATTTGAAGCAGGAACCATCAAGAAACACGGGGCACGTCTATTTTCAAGTGATGTGATAATTACTGAAATAAGCACAACAATTGCATATTATCCACCAAAACCAGGGTGAGAGCTTAGTGATTCCATAAAAAATAAGGAAATGTTGATTTTTGCTAAAATGTAGCTTTTCTTGTGAATTTCTGCATCTTGACAAGGCCCCAAATCTCACTGACAGAACAAGGAAGATCCTACCAGTGGTGGAGCCATGGTTTGAAATCCTGTGGACCATGCTGGTGAAGAGTGTTTTTTTTTGGTTTTTTTTGGGGGGGGGGGGGGGGGGGGGGGAAATCTCAGGACTGAGGATACTGTACTTGTACTGAGGGCAGGAAATCAAAAAGAATCTTTTCAAATTTGGGGATTGGAGAAGCAAGTGGGATTTTGAGTTGGGGTGGGGAGCTGGTCTCCATAGAAACCTCATGGCTCCACCAATGTAGCCCACTACAGTAGCCCAACACAAGATGTCCATTAGCTGAGAAGAGTGGTGAACACTGAGTAACCCGAATGACTCAACATGCTGTATGAGCCTCATGACATGGATGACAAATACAGACACATTTTATGTGTACATTACCCTCTAAAATGTGGATTTCTACAATAAATTTTGAAAAACCGAACCGAACCGAGTTTTTGTACAAAACCGAAACTGAACCGAAATGCAAATTTCAAAACCGCCCAGCCCTACTCAGCAGGGGAGCGAACCGACCCAGCTTCCTCAGACAGTTCCTGTTCTGAAAAAGTTTCTGACTGCTGCTGGGACACTGCGATGAGTTGAGCTATCTGTGATAGCAAGTCCGTCATGGAGGCCTGTGGAGCCACGGTCTTACGTAATTTAGCCGCTGGAAGCTCCTGGGATGTTAATTCCTGCATACTTCTCTTATGCAAACATCCCGACTGGAAAGGCCTCTTGTCCTTGGCTACTGGATGGCATGACCTGGTCGACATGGAATCCCTGGTCGGCGAAGCAGGCTGGATATATGCAGCCTCATAGCCAAGGTGCGGTCGTGCGTGATGACGTGAGGATGAGGAAGCCATTAGATTAGCCACGCCAGACTGTCTATGCGACGGACCGTCCCGAGCAGGAGGAGTGGACGTATGCTCAGACTGACGAATGTTACGTACAACAACATCTGCACCCAGATGTTGTTGTAAGAGAGAGTGGCCTCTCTCGCTCGCGGCCCGTGTAGACCTGGACGAGATAGCTACCGGACTGACTGGCTTCCTCCGTTCCATCCTCCGATCCATCGTCACCGGGTGTGCACGATCCGAGTTTATAGTGCTCGCAACACCCAATCTCCTTTCCTGGACCACAATGGACGAACCCGGCATCACAACCATTTCATGAATGATTGCTTCACCGGGCGAGCTAGCGGGCGACAAGGCCGTCAATCCTACTAGGGTCCTCTTAGGCACTTGCCAAATTTTATTGAGCACTTTTGCCGCTAGCTCTTCATTTGAAGGCGATGGCGGAGGCACACTTCTTGAAGACATCACGGAAACATCACCCTGTTCTTGTTCCTCTGAAAAAGAGACTGAAAAAACTAGATTGACCCTGTGGCGAGAGGACTGGCATGTACCTCTCACCACTAACAATATACCATGACACACGTCTCCAACGTTTGTCATCCCAATTGGCACACACTGAGCAAGAATTAGTGCGAGTACACAGACTACATGAAATACAATAAACATGAGAATCAGAGGAAGATTTCATTGAATTACAATTTGAACAATATTCTTTCATTTTGAAAAAATATTAAACAGTCATCTTACTCGCACTAACCCTTGAAAAACAAAGATACATAATAATAATATAATCCATAACAAACATTTCGAAAAATAATTCAAAAGAAAAATTTTTTCAACAAAATTTCAAGATGAGCCCAAGTTCCCAATGGGAACGATGAGCCCAAAAGGATCCCCAAAAAGCCTAAGTGTGGACAACAATTTAAAAACATATCAAAAAATTTATGTTACACTTACAGACAATATTAATGTATCTGGCTATGAGCAGAACTAAATAGAAGACAAGCAATCACTGTCAGAAGTAACCGTTGTCAAAGTAAACACAAGTGAATAAAAACCGGAAACAAGACTCCAGGCACTGAAAATATGGCCCAAAATCAGTAACCAATTTTAAACACTATCTGATGTAAAACAGGAGCTTCCAGAGAAGAAACTGCAATACATCAGATAGTAGATGCATGACCAAAATGCCTAACCACCCCTAGGGTGAGGACGTAACCATGGGGAAAAACAGAATAAACATTCTGTTACCAAGCCAAAAACTCCCAAGAAATTTCAGTAAAAAACAATTACAAAAATTATGCCAAAAGCATGGGAGAATAGCAAGAGGGGATGGGGGGTGGGGGGGGGGGGGGTATTGTATCAGGGAAAGGGAGAGAGGAAACACTGAACAAACAGAGAGTAACATACAACCTTTCTGAGAAAGGGAGGCCGCTAGAACGTTCAGACGACCCGGAATATGACAGACCGACAGAAGAACCTGATGCTCTAGGACAAACAGAAGGATTCTTTCCATTAAATTGAACAACGGAATGGAATGAGTGCCTCCCTGGTTCTGAATATACTCTACTACTGTCGAATTGTCGGACAGAATTTGAACATGTGAATTCTGAATAATGTTCATCCAATGACGTAGCGCAAACCAAACTGACATTATCTCTTTGATGTTCATGTGCTTGTTTAAGAACTGCGGATCCCAAAGACCCTGGCACCTCGAATCTGTTGGGCTCAAAGTTGTGCCCCAACCTGTTTGACTCGCATCTATCATAATCATAAAATTCGGATCTGGCAGTTGCAGTGGCACTCCCTGAGTTAACCACTGAATATCTGCCCAAGTCTGAATCTCTTGTTTCACTTGTTTCGACAAGACGATGTTTGTTTCGAGCGAATGAATCTTCACACTCCAATTCTGAGTAAAAAATATCTGGAGTGGATGAGTGCGTAGTCACCCCATCAGAATAAGATCTGCGGCAACTCCGCTCAAAGCTATCAGTCGCATGAATTCTCTCGCTGTTGCTACATCTGAGTGAAGACAAAAGTGAGAGTAACAACTAATTTTGCTCTGGTTAACGGCAGATGAACCAGATTGTTGTGCGTCTCGAAGCTCATTCCCAAGTGGATGAATGACTTGGACGGAACTAGATCCGACTTCTTTTCATTTACTATGAAACCAAGACGTCAGAGCAGTTGAAGCAGACTCTGTACATCGTTCTGAAGCGTTAACCTGTTGCCGTACCTCTGAAGAATGTCGTCCAAGTAGGTCGACGTTACCGCAGACGAATGAGCTCTGAAATGCATCATTCCCGAGTTCATTGTTCAAGTGAAAGACCAGGGTGCTAGATTCAGACCGAAGCACATTGCTCGGAACTGATAAATGACTCCTAGGACACCGAAGCGAAGATACTTTCTGAATGCCGGATGTACCATGACGTGAAAGTAAGCATCCTTGAGATCTATGCTCGCAGCATAATTGTTCACTCGAATGCTCGCTCTGACCGACCGGATGGTCTCCATATAAAATTTCGGAGCCACAATCAGCTTGTTTATCAAGCCCAGAGCCATCTGGTTTTGGAACCAGGAACAGGTGACTGTAGAAACCTGGAGATTCCTGGTTTTCTACAACCTCTATTGCGTTCTTCTCCAGAAGAGATTGGACTTCTGATAGAAGCGAATCTTTCTTCTTAAGGTTTGACGGAAGCTGAGTCCAACATGGACTTCGAGTTAAGGGAGGTTTTTCTTTGAAGGGCAGTTTTAGACCTTCAGAAATAACCCCCTGCACCCATGGGTCGTCCGTAATTGACAACCAATTGGTTATGAATATCGACAGCCTTCCGCCCACTGGAACGCAAGAGAGGTTTAGACCATCACCTCCTGGACCTGCGAGGCTTGCGGGAGGAGAAACTACGTCCTCCCAGACCCGCACCTCGAGCAGTCGACCTAGGGGCGTCGGACCGGTTGTCTCGGCCAGCATTACGACCCCTACCTGAGTCGCTACTCTGACGGTCGTCTCTATAGTAAGACGTAGAGGCTTTCTTAGATCATCTATAGGAACTTCCCTTGGACGTACTCGCCCCAGAAGTCCCTGCCTTACTCCTCTCTGCTGAGTCCGATTTTTTCGAAGCAGACTTAAAAAGCCAAGAGTCCGAAGCTTTCTTAGTAATCTGATCATAGATTAGCGAAAGCTTACCATCAAAGAGAAGCTCTCTTGAGATCGGAGCGACTCAAAGAGAGTTTTTCACTTTAGTATCCACTCTTGTGGATGCAGCCAGGGCAGCATCACGTCTGACTAATTCCAGATTTGCCATTGAAAGGGTAGGGTTATATGTGGAATATGCTATGGCCCTCGAAAGAACTCCCAAGGAAATTTGAACATCCTAGAATTCTTTTCCCTCGAGACGTTATGATAATGCTCTGGTAAGGCGATCTGTGAAAGGTAAGGCATCTAAACTGGCTCTGTTAGACGAGATTGTCGTCTCCAATGTACTGGAGAGAATCGACATAAACGCCAGTAATGACAACTCCAAGTCTTCTAAACGCAGAGGAACTCTCGGCACGCCCTGTCCTGCCGTTTCAAATCTATTTCTATTATTGATGAAAGGCAGCTGTAGAGCATGAGACGATAAGAAACTGGATTTGCCAGTCTTATAGGCTAGCCTGAATATAGCGTCATTAAGAAGTTCAAATGTCTGCGTGACATTTCTGGACTGAGTCGGAAACTCAGGCGCAATGTCCTTATTCCGGCCGAAAAAGTCTGTGTCCAGTAACGCTATCAGTCTTTTATCAGGTAACGCAGCATTTTGGTCCAGAGGAACAACTTCTGGAAGGTGTTGCCGGATGAAATCTATGGCCACCTTATGTTGTTCAGAAAAGGAAAATTCCGGCTCCCCTGATTCCCTTTCACCATCTGACTGGACCACATGTGAATCTCGGTCATCCCTTTCTTACTCTGCAGTAGGGCTGGGCGGTTTATCGGTTTTTCAGTTCGGTTCATTTTTTTTTTAAACCGAAACCAAACCGCCACCTTAACAAAAAACTGAGATTTTCGGTTTCAACAAATGTCCCAGAATTGGTTAAGTTTATGACCACTCAATCACTTGCTTTCCGTATGCCAAAGGCTTAAATGTCGGGCTAAGGTAAATTCTGTGCCATTTATGCTTATTACTTCGAGAGGACTGACAACAAATCCCCCCCTCCCCCCACAAATAGTGGTAGCAAATTTCTTGTATCTTAAACAATATCTACAGAACCACCAGCAGATGGAATATGAAAGATTAAAAAGTCTTACGTAAAAATCCACACATGCAATTCAAGAATCGTTAAGTAAATTTAATGAACCGGGCACAGCTCCATGCTCACTCATATTCGACCAAAGAGGTATTGTTACCTGACAATATATGGTGTAAAAGTATTATAAATTACCTTTGACCCCAAATCATCTGCATACGGCACGTTGTAAATTAGATTGGAGGTAAACATAAAATTTATTGAGTTTTAAAACCTCAACGTTCACATGGGAAAAATGACAAGTAAATTATGTTAATTAACCGACTACTGGCATGTTCTCTGAAGTCACATGCTCAGAGATAATGCTGCGCATTGGCAGTTATGTTTTTTGTCAACAATAAAATGGTTAAATTAAAATAGAACATATCCTGTTAAATGGATGGCAGGTAACTATTGAAAGTTTTTTTTAAACTTATTGGGAATATTGGGAATAATATTTGAACTTACTTTAAGGAATCGTGCAGTACTGCAGGTCTGTCAGGTACACACTCTGCATTCCCAATACAAAGATGTTATAATCAACACGTGTTTTCTCATGACCATGTGTATTTTGTAAACACAACAAATCCCAAGATGCAATATAGCAAACTTTCTTTCAAATCCCATTATGCAGACGTCTCTCTTCAAAAACATCAATCGCCTGTCTTGACCGAGATGAAATCATTGCAGGGATCAGCCAAGAGGGCAAAGTAAAGGTGGTAATATCTTCGCCTTGGCACCGCTCATTTTGCCCAATTTCTATGTTTGGGCAAAATCAAAGTAAAAAACGAACCTCCACAGTCGAAATTAGGAGAGATATTGCGAAAGCATTGGAGTGAGTGAGTTACCAATAAAAGTGATTCGTATATCACGACTTACTTCAATAATAGTTATCAAAATAACAAGAAATGTGATTTGTGTTCCTCTTATTCCACTGTCATTTGAAGCAGGAACCATCAAGAAACACGGGGCACGTCTATTTTCAAGTGATGTGATAATTACTGAAATAAGCACAACAATTGCATATTATCCACCAAAACCAGGGTGAGAGCTTAGTGATTCCATAAAAAATAAGGAAATGTTGATTTTTGCTAAAATGTAGCTTTTCTTGTGAATTTCTGCATCTTGACAAGGCCCCAAATCTCACTGACAGAACAAGGAAGATCCTACCAGTGGTGGAGCCATGGTTTGAAATCCTGTGGACCATGCTGGTGAAGAGTGTTTTTTTTTTGTTTTTTTTTGGGGGGGGGGGGGGGGGGAAATCTCAGGACTGAGGATACTGTACTTGTACTGAGGGCAGGAAATCAAAAAGAATCTTTTCAAATTTGGGGATTGGAGAAGCAAGTGGGATTTTGAGTTGGGGTGGGGAGCTGGTCTCCATAGAAACCTCATGGCTCCACCAATGTAGCCCACTACAGTAGCCCAACACAAGATGTCCATTAGCTGAGAAGAGTGGTGAACACTGAGTAACCCGAATGACTCAACATGCTGTATGAGCCTCATGACATGGATGACAAATACAGACACATTTTATGTGTACATTACCCTCTAAAATGTGGATTTCTACAATAAATTTTGAAAAACCGAACCGAACCGAGTTTTTGTACAAAACCGAAACTGAACCGAAATGCAAATTTCAAAACCGCCCAGCCCTACTCAGCAGGGGAGCGAACCGACCCAGCTTCCTCAGACAGTTCCTGTTCTGAAAAAGTTTCTGACTGCTGCTGGGACACTGCGATGAGTTGAGCTATCTGTGATAGCAAGTCCGTCATGGAGGCCTGTGGAGCCACGGTCTTACGTAATTTAGCCGCTGGAAGCTCCTGGGATGTTAATTCCTGCATACTTCTCTTATGCAAACATCCCGACTGGAAAGGCCTCTTGTCCTTGGCTACTGGATGGCATGACCTGGTCGACATGGAATCCCTGGTCGGCGAAGCAGGCTGGATATATGCAGCCTCATAGCCAAGGTGCGGTCGTGCGTGATGACGTGAGGATGAGGAAGCCATTAGATTAGCCACGCCAGACTGTCTATGCGACGGACCGTCCCGAGCAGGAGGAGTGGACGTATGCTCAGACTGACGAATGTTACGTACAACAACATCTGCACCCAGATGTTGTTGTAAGAGAGAGTGGCCTCTCTCGCTCGCGGCCCGTGTAGACCTGGACGAGATAGCTACCGGACTGACTGGCTTCCTCCGTTCCATCCTCCGATCCATCGTCACCGGGTGTGCACGATCCGAGTTTATAGTGCTCGCAACACCCAATCTCCTTTCCTGGACCACAATGGACGAACCCGGCATCACAACCATTTCATGAATGATTGCTTCACCGGGCGAGCTAGCGGGCGACAAGGCCGTCAATCCTACTAGGGTCCTCTTAGGCACTTGCCAAATTTTATTGAGCACTTTTGCCGCTAGCTCTTCATTTGAAGGCGATGGCGGTGGCACACTTCTTGAAGACATCACGGAAACATCACCCTGTTCTTGTTCCTCTGAAAAAGAGACTGAAAAAACTAGATTGACCCTGTGCCGAGAGGACTGGCATGTACCTCTCACCACTAACAATATACCATGACACACGTCTCCAACGTTTGTCATCCCAATTGGCACACACTGAGCAAGAATTAGTGCGAGTACACAGACTACATGAAATACAATAAACATGAGAATCAGAGGAAGATTTCATTGAATTACAATTTGAACAATATTCTTTCATTTTGAAAAAATATTAAACAGTCATCTTACTCGCAGTAACCCTTGAAAAACAAAGATACATAATAATAATATAATCCATAACAAACATTTCGAAAAATAATTCAAAAGAAAAATTTTTTCAACAAAATTTCAAGATGAGCCCAAGTTCCCAATGGGAACGATGAGCCCAAAAGGATCCCCAAAAAGCCTAAGTGTGGACAACAATTTAAAAACATATCAAAAAATTTATGTTACACTTACAGACAATATTAATGTATCTGGCTATGAGCAGAACTAAATAGAAGACAAGCAATCACTGTCAGAAGTAACCGTTGTCAAAGTAAACACAAGTGAATAAAAACCGGAAACAAGACTCCAGGCACTGAAAATATGGCCCAAAATCAGTAACCAATTTTAAACACTATCTGATGTAAAACAGGAGCTTCCAGAGAAGAAACTGCAATACATCAGATGGTAGATGCATGACCAAAATGCCTAACCACCCCTAGGGTGAGGACGTAACCATGGGGAAAAATAGAATAAACATTCTGTTACCAAGCCAAAAACTCCCAAGAAATTTCAGTAAAAAACAATTACAAAAATTATGCCAAAAGCATGGGAGAATAGCAAGAGGGGATGGGGGGTGGGGGGGGGTATTGTATCAGGGAAAGGGAGAGAGGAAACACTGAACAAACAAACAGTGGAAATTTCATAGCAAGAATGAAAACATCAGGTCCATGCCCCGAAATTAGGGAACATGAAATAATTTTGCATAAAAATTTTAAGTTACAGCCTGAACACATCCTTCCACTGTTCCTTCGTCTCATCCTCTTATTTCATCCTTAGATCCACCATTTCTTTCATGATTTTGTGTCTGGCATCATTTTAACTGAGATTATAAGCACAGATATCAGTGAGATGTTACTGATTGAAGGGCCTAACAAAGAATAAAGATTTTGTGCCAATTTCGGTACTTCCTTGACACAGCGCATGCACAGTGGATAAAAGTATGGAGGACCATATAGGATATTTATTTTTTGGATTTTGATGCAAATTTTGGCGATTAGGGTGGCAAAATTTGTGTTTGGCCCTAGAATTTACGAGTTAGCACCAGCTAAGTCTGGGTCATTGGTACAGTATAAAAATATGTAATATGTAAAGCTGCTAAAAATCGCATTCAAAAACCGATTTTCTCCAAACAAACTGCATTGTGTGGTGGCAGAAATATATTTTTGAAGATTACCACCAAGACTGAGCATTGGGAACCTCCCAAAATTGGGGTACCTGGGGGTGCCCCAAAATGCAGAGTTCCCAAAATAGATTCATGAAGTTCCCCACGAAGATTGGGCATCAGACCCTCCCAAAACAGGGCATAACCTATGTGAAATTTTCTCAGGAATTCTAGGGAATTCTGGGAAATGACATGGTCTTCTTCATGTCCGGAAACCCTGGAAATCTCGGTCATTTCAGAGAATATCAAGTCAAGAAAATCAGAAAAACCAGGATTCTGCAGTATTGGCCAACCCAGAATTCCTGGGATTTCCGAGTTTTAACCAAACCTGAGCAAAAATTCCTAAATTTCTGGATTTCTGAGATTTCAACTGATGTTTCATTGTTAACAAAATTCCTGATTTTTCAAGATTTCACAGGAATTCTTTTCTGACAAAATAAAACTGAAGTCTGATTATTCCGGGTTTCCTGGAATTCAGTATTTGTTGCAAATTAAAAAATGTAATTAAAGTTCATAGACTGAGAAATTCACACCTCAGTAATGCAATTTTTGCAGCTGATTGAATCAAGAATCTCTTGAATTCATGGACATATTATATTTGTAGCCCTTTACCTTACTCAACAGAAGATGACACAAATTTTGTAGTACGACTAGATATTTCCATTTTTGGCTTCAAAAACATAGCTCATGACCCTTTCAGTGAAATGAGCATATGTAGCTCATTGCACTGAGATTACAACAAATATGAATGTGCCATGGTACATGTATGCACCATACATTTGAGAAAAATTGATCCTTAGAGGAAGTTCATAAAATATACAGATAGCCATACAACATTATAGAAATGCATTCAAGATTCAATATTTAAAAGAGAATCATCAAAGACTGTGGGGGAAAACAAGCTGGAATCAGGAATTACAAATCCAACTGATGAAACCACCCATGAGATGTGTTGAAGTGAGAAACGAAGATTTTGATGAAACAAATTGTTGACATTTAACATTTTCACAACCTTTATCCATTAGGCTCTGTAGATTATTGTTTATAATTCAGAAGTGTATTATCAAGCTGAAAGACTGAATACTCACACGTCTAGGATTATCTCCTTTCAGAATAGTGTCTTCACCAAAAATACAATATGGCAGAGATGTGAAACTTTTTCCTCCAATTTTAAATTATCTAATGGGGACATATTATATATACATTATAGATTTGTACTCCAACACAGTAAAAATTTTAGACTTTTCTCGGAAACCAGGAATTTAAAAAACAGTCATCAGATGCTTTTTATGAGAAATCCTGATTTTTCAGGGAAATCAGGAATTTAAAATCAGGAAAAAAACAGTAATTCTCTGGAAAAAAAGTTTTCAAAATAATTACTTCTTTTTCTTGATTTTTTCGAGCTTTGTCTTGATTATTCTCCCAGAATTCCCTAGAATTCCTGAAAAAACGGAATAAAATTCATAGAGGCAGGAGTGGGGAAAATGCTGAATTGCTCAAAATTCCAGACATCAAACGATTTTTGTCAAATACTCTGCATTGCAGGGAGGCACAAATAGAATTATGAAGAGTTCCATAAAGATTGGGCATGGGAACCACCCTAAACTGGGTGCAATGGTGCCCAAAAGTGCCGAGTAGCTCAAAATTTCATTTATAAATCAATACTCGCCAAATAAACTGCTTTGTGGAGTAGCACAAATAGATTCATGAAGATGGTCACCAAGACTGGGCATCAGCCCCTCCCAAAATTGGCCACCAGGAATACCCAAAAGGGTGGAGTTGCTAAAAATTGCATTCATCAACTGATTTGTACCAAATAAACTACATTGTTGGGTGATAGGTAAATTAGTGGCACAAATAGATTCAAGAAAATTGCCACCAAGATTGGGTAAAGGACCCTCCCAAAAATGGGCACCAGGGTTTCCAAAGGTGCAGTTACTCAACCTCACATTTATAAACCACTTTTTTTAAAAATAAACTTCATTGTGGGGTGGCACAAATAGATTCATGAAGATTTCACCATGATTGTCCATCAGACACTCCCAAAATTGGGCACCATGGATACCGAAATGTGCAGAGTTGCTCAAAATCGATTTCATCAACCAATTTATGCCAAATAAACTGTATTGTGGGGTGGAAGAAATAAATTCATGAAGATTGCCCCAAGACTGAGCATAGCCAGACCCCCACCCACCACCCCTGCAAAAGAAAATTTGGTACCAGGAGTGCCCAAATGTGCTAAAACTGTCTATAAATGTGGGGAATTCAGAGGTTGTAAGAGTAATTCTGCGACAAATTAATAAGATTCTCTTGTCAGTTATAAGAATATTGTTCTTTAATTCATTCATCAATCGATTTTCGCCAAATAAACTGCATAGTAGGGTGACACAAATAGATTCAGGAAGATTGCCATCAAGACTGAGAATTGGGCCCTCCCAAAATTTGACACAAGAGTCCTCAAAAGGGCCAAATAGCTCAAAATTTGAATTCATGAGATGATTTCTACAAAACAAACTGCATTGTGGTGTTCCACAAATGGATTCAAAAACAGTGCCATCAAGATTAGGCATTGACACTCCCAAAATTGGGCATAAGGTGAGCCCAAAGTGCTGAATTGCTCAAAATAGCATTCATCTTCCAATTTCCACAAAGTGAACTGCATTGTAGGGTGGCACAAATAGATTCATGAAGATTGCCACTAAGATTGAGCAACTTGGCACTTTTGGGCACGGAGGGTCAAATGCCCAAAGTCGCATTCATAATCTTACATTCACCAAATAACTGCATTGCGGGGGTGGCACAAATAGATTTATGAGGATTGCCACCAAGAAAGGGCATTGGCAAAATTGAGCAACCAGGGGTGCCCAAAAGTGCCGAGTTGCTCAAAATCGCATTCATCAATCGATTTCTGACAAGAAAACTACATTATGGGGTGGCACAAATAGATTATGAAGATTGCCACCAGGACTGGGCATCAGCCCTTCACCAAATTTGTGCACCAGAAGCGCCAAAAAGTGATGAGTTGCTCAAAATCGCATTCCTCAATATATTTTTGACAAACAAACTTCACTGTGGGCCAGCATAGATAGATTCATGAAGATTGCCACCAAGAATGGGCATTCTACTCTCTCATATTTGGGGCACCAGAGGTGCCAGAAAATGTAGAGTTGGTCAAAATTGCATTCATCAATCAATTTTAGCCAAATAAACTGCATTGTGAGGTGGCACAATCAGATTCATGAAGATTGCCACTAAGATTAGGCATCAAACTCTACCAAAATCGAGCACGAGGGGTGTCCAGAAGTGAAAAGCAGCTGAAAATCAAATTCATCAACTGATTTTCTCCAAACAAACTGCATTGTGGGGTGGCAGAAATATATTCAAGATTGCCAACAAGACTGAGCATCTGACCCTCCTAAAATTGGGCATCATGGGTTCCAAAAGTGCAGTTAACCAAAATAAATGAATTAATGAATTTTCCCACCAAGCTCGGGCAACAGACCCTCCCAAAATTAGGCACCAGGAGCATGCAAAAAAGCTGAATTGCTCAAAATTGCAGACATCAACCGATTTTTGCCAAATAAAGGGCTTTGCAGGGTGGCACAAATAGAACCATGAAGAGTGCCATCAGGTTTGGGGCATTAAACACTCCATAAATTGGGCACCATGGTGCAGAAAAGTGCTGAGCAGCTCAAAAACATATTCGTCAACCAATGTTCACCAAATAAACTACATTGTGGGGTGGCAAAAATAGATTCATGAAGATTGCCACTGAGACTGGAGATTGGACCCTCCGAAAATTGGGCACCAGGGATGCCCAAAAGAGCAGAGTTGCACAAAATTGCATTCATCAATCAATTTTTCCCAAATAAAGTACATTGTTTGCCAACAAGACTGTGTATCTGACCCTCCCAAAATTGAGCACCCGGGTACCCTAAAGTGCAGAGTTGCTGAAAATCACATTCAACTGATGTTTGCCAAATAAATGGCATTGAGGGGTGGCACAAGTTGATTCATGAAGATTGCTACCAAGATTGGGCATCCGATCATCCTTAAAATAGACCCCAGAGGTGCTCAAAAGTGCCGATTTGCTCAAAATCACTTTCATCAACCGAATATTGCAAAATAAACTGCATTGTCGGCCGGCACAAATAGATTCATGAGGATTGCCACAAAGATTGGGCATTGAACCTTCCATTTTTGGGGCACCAAGGGTGCCCAAAAGTGCCAAATTGCTCAAAATCGCATTCATCAACTAATTATCAACAAACAAACTGCATTGTCGGGTGGCACAAATAGATTAATAAAGATAGCCACCAAGATTGGGCATCAGTCTCTCCCAAAATTGGGCATGCGAGGTGCACAAAAATGCAAAGGTGCTAAAAATCGCATTCAAAAAACATTTTTCTCCAACTGCATTGTGGGGTGGCAGAAATATATTCATGAAGATTGCCACCAAGACAGAGCATTGAGAACCCCCCCAAAATTGGTCACCAAGAGTGCCCAAAATTGGGCACCAATAGATTCCTGAAGTTTCCCACGAAGATTGGGCATCGGAACCTCCCATAACATGGCACCAGGAGTGGGCAAACATGCTGAATTGCTCACAATTCCAGACATCAACCAATTTTTGCCAAATACATTGCATTGCGGGGTGGCACAAATAGACTCATGAAGAGTGCCATCAAGAATGAGAACTAGACCATCCCTAAATTGGGTAACATGGAGCCCAAAAGTGCCGAGTAGCTCAAAATCGCATTTATAAACGGATATTCGCTGAATAAACTGCTTTGTGGAGTGGCACAAACAAATTCATGAAAAGGGCCACCAAGACTGGGCATCGGCCCCTCCCAAAATTGGGCACCAGGAATACCCAAAAGTGTGGAGTTGCTAAAATCGCATTCATCAACTGATTTTGGCCAAATAAATTACATTGAGGGATGGCACAGACAGATTCATGTTGCTTCCAACAATGATTGGGTTTTGTACCATCCTGAAATTGGGCACCATGAGTGCCCAAAAGGGCCAAGTTGTTCAAAATCACATTCATCGATCGAATTTTGACAAAAAAACTGCATTGTGGGTTGGCACAAATAGATTCCTGAAGATTACCACCAAGTCTGGGCATCGGCCACTGATCAAATTTGGGCAGAAGTGCCTGAAAGTGCAGAGTTATTAAAAATCACATTCATCAACCGATTCATGCAAAATAAACAACATTGTGGGGTGATACAGATAGCTTCATGAAGCTTTCAGCAAAGACTGGGCATTGGACCCTCACAAAACTGAGCACCAGGGATGCCCAAAAATGCAGAGTTGCTCAAATTCACATTCATCAATAGATTTTCACCAAATAAACTGGCACAAATAGATTCATGAAGACTGCCACCTGGATTGGGCATCAGATCCTCCCAAAATTGGCCACCAGGGGTGCCTAAATGTGCTGGGTTCCTCAAGATCACATTCATCAACCAATTTTTGCCAAACAAACAACACTGTGGTGTGGTACAGATAGCTTCATGAAGCTTTCAACAAAGACTGGGCATGGGACCCTCACAAAACTGAGCACCAGGGATGCCCAAAAATGCAGAGTTGCTCAAAAACACATTCATCAATAGATTTTCGCCAAATAAACTGGCACAAATAGATTAATGAAGATTGCCACCAAGATTGGGCATTGGACCCTCCAAAAATTGGACTCCAGGGGTGACCAAAAGTGTAAATTTGCTAAAAATTGTATTGATCAACTGAATTTCATCAAACAAACTGCATTGTGGAGTGGAACGAATAGATTCATGAAGACTGCCGCCAACATTGGGCATAAGACTGCAGCTGGGCATTGGGCAGCAGGGCACCAGAAGTACCCAAAAGTGCAAATTTGCTAAAAATTGCCTTCATTAACAGATTTTCACCAACCAAACTGCATTGTGAAGTGGCACAAATAGATTCATGAAGATTGCCTCCAAGATTGAGTACTGAGACCTCACAAAATTGGGCACAAGAAGTGCCAAAAAGTGACGAGTTGCTGAAAATTGCATTTGTCAACCGATTTTTACAAAACAAACTACATTGTGGGGTGGAACAAACAGAGTCATGAAGATTCCCACCAAGATTAGTCATCGAATGATTCTCAAATTGGGCACCAGGGGTGAAAAAAAGTGACAAATTGCTCAAAATCGCATTCATCAACAAATTTTCATAAAATAAACTGAATTGTGGGGGTGGTACAAACAGATTCATGAAGATTGCCACAAGACTGGACATTGCCTCCATCCAAATTTGGGCATCAGGGGTGTTCAAATCAAGTGAGGAAATGATCAAAATCGAATTCATCAACCGATTTTTGACAAATAAACTGCATTGTGGGGTGTCTCAAATAGATCTGTGAGGACTGCCACCGAGACTGGGCATTGGCCCCTCCCAACATTGGGCATCAGGAGTACCCAAAAGTGCGGTGATGCTAAAAATGCATCAACCAATTTTTGCCAAATAAACTGAATTGTGGGGTTGATACAAACAGATTCATGAAGACTGCACAAGATTGGACATTAGCTCCTTCCAAATTTGGACATCAGGGGTGTTCAAAAGTGTTGAATTGCTCAAAATCGAATTTATCAACCAATTTTTTACAACTAAACTGCATTGTTGGGTGTCTCAAATAGATTCATGAACACTGCCACCAAAACTGGACATCAGCCCCTTCCAAAATTGGGCACCAGGAGTACCCAAAAGTGTGGTGCTGCTAAAATCGCATTCATCAACTGATTTTCGCCAAAATAAAACTACATCGTGGGGTGGCACAGATAGATTAGTAAGGCTTCCACTGATTGGGCATTTCATCCTCTGAAAAATGGGTGGCAAACGTTCTCAAATGTTCCGAGTTGCTCAAAATCGCATTCATCAATTAATTTTAACCATATAAAGTGCATTGTTGGAGGCATAAATAGATTCATGAAGATCACCATGAAGAAGGGGCATTAGAACCTCCCAAAATTGGGCATCAGAGGAGCACAAAAGTGTCAAGTTGGTCAAAATCACGTTCACCAACTGATTTTCCCAAATAAACTACAATGTGGGGAGGCACAAACAGATTCATGAAGACTGCCATCAAGATTGGGTATCAAACCCTCCCAATTTGGGGGCAACAGGGGTGCCTAAAAGTGTGGAGGTGTTGAAAATCGCACTCATCAACTGATTTTTGACAAATAAACTAAATTGTAGGGAGGCACTAATACAGTTATGAAGCTCAATATGAAGATTGGACACCGGACAATCTCCAAATTGGGCACCAGGGGTGCCAAATAGTGCAGAATTGTTCAAAACCACATTCATCAATAGATTTTCGCCAAATGAACTGCATTGTGGGGTGGCACAAATAGATTCATGAAGATTGCCATCAAGACTGAGCATCAAACCCTCCCAAAATTGTGCACCATGGTGCTGAATTGTTCAAAATCACATTCATTCACCGATTTTTTACAAAAAATGGCCTTGTGGAGTGGCACGATTCAGGAAGATTGCCACCAAGATTGGGCATTAGATCTTCCGAAAAATGGTCAAATTATCAACCAATTATCGCAAACTTACCTACAATGGGGGGGTGACACAAATAGATTCACCAAGATTGCCTCCAAGATTGCGCATTCAACCCTCCCATTTTTGGCTACTAGGGGGTGCCCAAAAATGTCCAGTTGCTCAAAATTGCATTCATCAACTGACTATTTCCAAATAAACTGTATTGCAGGGTGGCACATATTCATGAAGAGTGCCATCAACATTGGGCATTAAACCCTCCTAAAATTGGGCACAATGGTGCCCAAAAATCCAGAGTAGCTACAAATTGCATTGATAAACTGATATGCACCAAAGAAACTGCATTGTAGAGCGGTACAAATAGATTCATGAAGATTGCTACCAAGACTGGGCATCGGTCCCTTCCAAAATTGGGCATCAAAAGTACCAAAAAGTGCTGAATTGCTAAAAATCGCATTCATCAACTGAGTTTTCCCAAATATACTACATTGTGGGGTGGAACATATAGATTAGTAACGTTTCCATTGGGGATTGTACTCTTCCAAAATTGGGCATCAGTGGTACCGAAAAGCGCAGAGTTGCTCAAAATCGCATTCATCAACTGAATTTCACCTAATAAACCGTGTAGAGGAGTGGTATACATAAAATCGCATTCATCAACTGATTTTTTAAAATGAAAGTGTCAATGACACTGTAGCTCAACGTGACAAACTTGAACTTGGTAAGTTATACGTGAAATGGCAAAATTGAAGATTATTGGTTCCAATGTTATTTGGAGAAACTTCAACATAACAGCATTGTGTGTGCACAATGTCAGAGCAATCCATGCATTTTTAAATGTAAACTGTAAGGCTGGCTGAAGGATGAACGTTGATACACAAATGCAGTAAGTTTAAAGGTAAACAGCAACTTTGGTCAACAGAAATGAATGCTAATCGATAGTCCTTATCTCGAGGTCTCGCCCAATGAGCACACCAAGTTCAATGAAAGTGTCAATGACACTGTTGCATAACTTGTGTGTTGTGTTTGATGAAAAGAATAATGTTCAATGTTTATGAAAGGATTATGAAATAAAACTAGAATTGTGATAATTGGGAATATGTTAATTTCTGTTCCCTGTATGCTGTGTTTTTGATAAAAATAGTATGAGGTGTACACTGTACTAAAAAGCTGAGGGGTGGGTTAATATGACCTCACAGTTAATGTATGTGGCCCTCACAGTTAACGTATATCAACAAAAGTTACCAAGTTACAGTGAAATTATTCCAAAACAAGTCATCCTATCAAGTTACATTGAAATCCCTTCATAAATATGGCCTGTAGGCTGTGCTAAGGTTTTTGGGCTCAGGCAGCCATCATGGTTGAATGATCACAACCAAAAGGGGACATTCTCATCTGGGTATCATCTGGAGTGATCCTACGAAGTTACAATGAAATCCCTTCATAAATATGACCTGTAGACTGTGTTCAAGAATTTCAGGCTTCGAGCACCTGTAGCCATCACCGTTTACCAATCACGACCAAAAGCCGATGTCATCATCTAGGCATTATATGGAGTCAAACTAACAGGTTACAATGAAATCCTTCCATAAATGTGACCTATAGACTATGCTGGAGGTTTTGGGGTTTTGGGCCTGGGCAGCCATCAAGGCTGAATTATCGCGACCAAAAGGTACGTTCTCATCTAGACATTACTTGGAGTCATCCTACCAAGGTACAATGAAATCCCTTCATAAATATCACCTGTAGACTGTGCTAAAGGTTTTTGGGCTTCAGGCCCCTGTAGCTGTCACAGTTGCCTAATGGTGTCGAAAAGGGGCTGTTCTCATCTAGTCATTACATGAAGTCAACATACCAAGTTTCAATGAGATCCAATTATAAAAGAGCCCTGTAGGGCATGCCAAAGGAATATATTGATGTGTGGCTAAACTAAGTTCAAAAGTTTTGCCAGTGGCAACATTTTTGGATGGGAATGGAAGAAAATCAATATATCCCATACAGATTATGCAGGTGGATGTAGTAGATTCGTTGGGTAAAGGGTTAAAATAAATCTCAAAAAGAGACTAATATTTGACATCCTCAGAAAGGGGGATGGTCCACTTTTACAGCTTAAGATACATCTGGGATGACTGCACACATTCAACAACAAATTGAAGGGTCAGGGGAGAGTTTAATTCTATTATAGTGAGTGATTAGAATCAAACATTTACCTTTTATGTACAAGTATGTCGATGAGTCAAGTTGATCCTTAGCTAACTGTGAGTAGTAGTAATATGCAATACTGGATCAACTAAAGTAGAGTGCACTGTATTAATCTTGTAACTAAGAAAAATTACAAACTCATAAAAAATGCGTCAAGGGGTGTGCATGATATACTCACAGAAATCCTCAGCAGCAAAGATTTCACACAGTCACTATTTCTTCTTTCCAAAATTAAAACAAACCCCTGTTCACTCTCTGTTATTCTGAAATATAAGTACAATGTAAAGTTGTTTCACCTAAATGTTGTAGGATTCGGTTTACCTCTTCTACTAACAAAATTGAAGTAATCTTCTCTATCTTTTTTGTATACCCTCAACACAATATGATTTTTCACTATTTAATGGTTTTCTTAAAGTCTCTGGTTACGTTTACCTATCACTGTGCCTTGAACGAGATTACAGGGTTCATACACACATAAGAGGAAAAAAAAATTCAAGACTTTCAAGACTTTTCTAGAGAATTTTCAAGCACTTTTCAGGAGCTTTGCCTTAAATTATTTTAACCGTTTACACGCTGATAGCATAATATGAAAATTTCAAACAGCAAATCCCCTTCATAATGCAGCTTAGGAATTTAACTAATTCAATCTTGATTGACAGAGCTCAAGAGATAATTGGTTAAATTCCAAGATGCATTGCGGGGAAAAATTGTAGGTAGAAAGGGTTTTAGTTTAATATCAGTGGGCAGAAATTACTTTTGATCTGAACATGTAGACATTTCTTACTACCGTATTTACTCTATGTATTGGGACAGCGAAAAATAATTATTTTCACAGGTGTCCCAATTCTTAGAAAATGGGAAAAGAACACAGCCTGGTCTTGATTTGATGCTGAATAAAGTTGTGTGTGATTCATTTTCCATCACTATATACAAAAATCGCAGTCCAATTTTTTTTATGTTTTCATTTTTTGCATCCAAAACATAGCTTATGATCCCTCATTGGAACCGTTCCAATGAGGGATCATAAGCTATGTTTTGGAAGCAAAACATGAAAATTTTTAGTTTCTCAAGAATTTTTTTTATGAGTGTCGTCTGCTACAAGCGACGGGTCAACTGGAAACAAATCTCCTGAATGTCCCAAACTTTAGAGCATAAAAAAATATAGTTTTCTGGAAAAAATGTGTGTCCCAAATCATAGAGTGTCCCAATACACAGAGAAAATATAGTACATGTAATCCAAGCCAGCAATAACTGTACTTATAGGGATCCTGGAAAGCTGTCTCAAAAAGCTTCAAAAGGATCAGTGTTGGACACTGGCATTATTTCACAGGAGATAATGGAAGTGTCAATGACACTGTAGCTTAACTTGTCTGAGTGTTATGTTTGATGAAAAGGATAATGTTCAATGTTTATGAAAGGATTATGAAATAAGACAAGAATTGATAATTGGGAATATGTTAATTTCTGTTCCCTGCATGCTATGTTTTTTAAAAAAAATAATATGAGGTGTACACTGTACTAAAGAGCTGTGGGGTGGGTTAATATGACCTTACAGTTAACGTATGTGACCCTCACAGTTAACGTATGTCAACGAAAGTTACCAAGTTACAGTGAAATTATTCCAAAACAAGTCATCCTATCAAGTTACATTGAAATCTCTTCATAAATATGGCTGGAGACTGTGCTAAAGGTTTTCGGGCTTTAATGCAGCCATGACGGTAGACCGATTGTAACTAAAAGTGGACGTCCTCAACTCGACATTATACCGAGTCATTCTACAAAGTTACAATGAATCCCTTCACAAGTACGACCTGTAGTCTGTACAAAACGTTTTTTGGGGTTTTAGGCTCAGGAAGCTATCATGGTTGACAGATCATGACCAAAAGGGGGTGTTGTTATCTGGGCATAATCTGGAGTGATCCTACGAAGTTACAATGAAAGCCCTTCATATTATTTTTGTATTTATTGGTGTTTTAAGGTCACACATTTATGCAGAATGGCTAATCATGAGTTTTACAGGTGGAGAAAGCCGGAGTAACCAGAGAGAACCACCGAGCAACAGCGAGCAACTGTCAGCTCCACAACATACTAACTCCACGCAGGGTTAGCATTGGTTGAAGACAAGCACCATCAACGTGCAGTACGTCTTAGTACACAATGCCACCGTGCCCCCATGCGGGCAATGGAGATGAAGTGTCTTGCCCAAGGACACAACGCAGTTGCCGCAGGAGAATTAGAACCGAGAACCTCTCGGCTTGCAGCCTGCACCTCCACCTACTGAGCTACCATGCTCCCAAATCCCTTCATATATATGACCTGTAGAGTGCGCTCAAGGTTTTCGGGCTTCAGGCCCCTGTAGCTGTCACAGTTGCTTAATGGTGTCCAAAAGAGGCTGTTCTCATCTAGACACTATCTGAAGTCAACCTACCAAGTTACAATGAAATCCCTTCATAAATATGAACTGAAGACTGTGCTAAAGGTTTTCGGGCTTTGGGCTCGTGGAACCATCATGGATGAATGATCACAACCAAAAGGGGATATCCTCATCTAGGCATCATCTGGAGTGATCCTACGAAGTTACAATGATATCCCTTCATAAATATGACCTGTAGACTGTGCTCAAGATTTTTGGGCTTCAGGCACCTGCAGCCATCACAGTTGACCAACCACAACCAAAAGGGGATGTCATCATCTAGGAATCATATGGAGTCAACCTAACAAGTTACAATGAAATTCCTCAATAAATACGACCTATAGACTATGCTAAACGTCTTTGGGCTCGGGCAGCCATAAAGGCTGAATGATTGTGACCAAAAGGTGATGTTCTAATCTAGACATTATTTGGAGTCATCCTACAAGCTACAATGAAATCCCTTCATAATTATGTCCTGTAGACTGTTTTAAAGGTTTTCAGGCTTCAAGCCCCTGTAGCCGTCACAGTAGCCCAATCGTGTCCAAAAGGGGACGTTCTCATCTAGACATTATATGAAGTCAACCTACCAAGTTACAATGAAATCCCTTCATAAATATGACCTGTAGACTGTGCTAAAGGTTTTCAGGCTTTGGGCTTGGACAGCCATCATGGTTGAATGATCACAACCAAAGGGGACAATTTCATCTGAACATCATCTGGAGTGATCCTAGGAAATTACACTGAAATTCCTTTATAAATGACCTGTAGACTGTGCTCAAGGTTTTCGGGCTTCGGGCACATGTAGCCATCACAATTGACCAATCACAACCAAATTTGGATGTCATCATCTAGGCATTATTTGGAGTCATCCTACCAAGTTACAATGAAATCCCTTCATAAATATGACCTGTAGACTGTGCTAAAGGTTTTTGGGCTTCGGCCCCCTGTAGCCGTCACAGTTCCCCAATCAGTACCAAAAGGGGACTTTCTCATCTAGACATTGTATGAAGTCAACCCACCAAGCTACAATGAAATTCCTCAATAAATATGACCAGTAGAATGTGCTAAAGGTTTTCGAATTTTGGGCTCAGGCAGTCGTCATGGTTGGCAGATCACGCCCAAATGGGGAAACTCTCATCTAGACATCATCAGGAGTCATCCTACCAAGTTACAATGAAATCCCTCCATATTAAACATGACCTGCAGACTGTGTTAAAAGTTTTTGGGTTTCGGGCTGGGGCAGCCATCACGGTTGATAGATCATGCCCAAAAGGGGACGTTATCATCTAGACATTATACAGAGGCATCCTACCAAGTTACAATGAAATCCCTTCATAAATACAACCTGTAGACTGTGCTAATGGTTTTCGGGTTTTGGGCTCGGGAAGCCAAACCGGTTGACTGATCGTGACCAAAAGGGATGTTCTCATCTAGACATGACCCCAAACCTGCATATAAAATTTCGTGACGATCAGACAAGAACTGCGGGGTGTAGCCTGTGCTAAAGGAAAATGTGAACAGACTCACAGACTTCTGCACGCATGATGGCAATAGCTTATCTTGACTATGTCAAGTTGAGCTAAAAACAATCCAATTATACATGTGACCTGTAGTCCATGTTAAAGAAGAATGCTGATGCACAAATGCAATAAATTCAAAGGTTTAGAAACAGTTTTTGATGGAAATGAAAAGAAAATCGATAGCTCCTATCTTTGTCACCCTGAATTAGCATACAAAGTTTCAAAACAACCCGATAATGAATACACCCTCTGAAGTGTGCCAAAGGAAGATGTTAATGCATAAACGTTTGAAGGTCACTGCTAGTGGCAATGTTTTTTTTCTGTTTTTTTTCTTCTAGTATAAAAATTCCCTGTAGAGAGTGCAAAAGGGATAAGTTGTGGCACAAATGCACTAAGTTCAAAGGCTGGCACTAACAACAATAATTTTCTATGGAAATGAAAGAAAATCACTAGCTCCCATCTAGAGGTCACCCCGAACATGCATACTAAGTTTCAAAGCAATCCAATAATAAATGTGCCCAGTTCGGCATGCAAGAGGAATATACTAATGCCTGAAGAAATTAAGTTCGAAGGTTTTTGCCAAGTTAATGCCATTGACAAAGTTTTTTGATGGAAATGGAAGAAATCGATAGCTCCCATCTAGAGGTCACCCTAAAAGAGTTTCAAAGCAATCCGATCATAAATGTGCCCGGTAGGATTTGCCAATATTGATGCCTGGCTAAACTAAGTTCAAAAGTCATTGCCAGCGGCAACATTTTTTGATGGAAATGGATGAAAATCGATTGTTCCCTCTAGAGGTCACCCCAAACAAGCATACCAAGTTTCAAAGCGATCCAATCATAAATGTGCCCTGCAGGGTGTGCTAAGGGGAAATATTAATGCATACTTGCATTAAGTTCATCGAAGGTCATTGCCAACAGCAACTATTTTTGATGGAAATGGAAGAAAATCAATAGCTCCCATCTAGAGGTCACCCCAGACAAGCATACCAAGTTTCAATGTGATCCAATTATAAAAGTGCCATGCAGGGCATGCCAAAGGAATATATTGATGTGTGACTAAACTAAGTTCAAAAGTTGTTGCCAGCGGCAACATTTTTGGATGGAAATGGAAGAAAATCAATATATCTCATAAAAAGGTCACCCCAAACAAGCATACCAAGTTTCAAAGTGATCTGATCTTTAAATGTGCCCGGTAGGGTATGGCAAAGGAATATACTGATGCTTGACTAAACTAAGTTCAAGTTCAGCTAAAAACTTGATTATTTTCCAAGAAAGATGAAGGTAAACAGAAGAGTACGAAAATAGGATGAATGTTCAATTACATCTTGTTATCCCTCTGAACACTAAAGTCAAATACCAAAATTTTAAGAAGCATTTTTCTTTGAAAATTGCAACTAGGAATTCAACCAATGCAATTTTCTTTGGCAGTGCTAAAAAATTTGAATTGGTTATATTCCTAGTTGCCTCAAGGGAAAGATTTGCAGGTTGAAATTTTGATATTTCAACATCAGTGTGCAGAGTTTTTTTATTGTGTTTATTTGAGTTTAACGACATCATTATATTGTCTGTGTCCTTCTTGCAGAAGAAAACAAATGTGGGTTTTCTTGCATGTAGTCCAGCATTGTGGAGTCAGTTCCTGATTGTCTGTGTGGATACAGTGGCTCCAGTAATTGCATTATGGGGGGGGGGGGGGGGGGGGGCACTTTGCAGAGCTGTGGCATTGAAAGTGCAGTACATGCACGCTGTTGTAACATTGTAAACATCTTCATGAGCTGCTGTCGATCAGTTCGTTCCAAAGAGGGGTCACATGATATGGTTTTGTCAAAATGTTTTGAAAAATGGTATTTTTTCAGCTGCTGAATTCGCATATTATGCAGGTGGATGTGGTCAATTCGTTGGGTAAAGGGTTAAAAGAAATCTCAAAAAGAGACTAATATCTGACATCCTCAGCACTGTATTAATCTTGTAACTAAGAAAAATTACAAACTCATAAAAAATGTGTCAAGGGGTGTGCATGATATACTCACAGAAATCCTCAGCAGAAAAGATTTCACACAGTCACTATTTCTTCTTTCCAAAATTAAAACAAACCCCTGTTCACTCTCTGTTATTCTGAAATATAAGTACAATGTAAAGTTGTTTCACCTAAAGGTTGTAGGCTTCAGTTTACCTCTTCTACTAACAAAATTGAAGTAATCTTCTCTATCTTTTTTGTATACCCTCAACACAATATGATTTTTCACTATTTAATGGTTTTCTTAAAGTCTCTGGTTACGTTTACCTATCACTGTGCCTTGAACGAGATTACAGGGTTCATACACACATAAGAGGAAAAAAAAATTCAAGACTTTCAAGACTTTTCTAGAGAATTTTCAAGCACTTTTCAGGAGCTTTGCCTTAAATTATTTTAACCGTTTACACGCCAATAGTATAATATGAAAATTTCAAACAGCAAATCTCTTTCATAATGCAGTTTAGGAATTTAACTAATTCAATCTTGATTGACAGAGCTCAATCTGTAACTCAAGAGATAACTGGTTAAATTCCAAGATGCATTGTGGGGAAAAAATTGTAGGTAGAAAGGGTTTTAGTTTAATATCAGTGGGCAAAATTTACTTTTGATCTGAACATGTAGACATTTCTTACTACATGTAATCCAGGCCAGCAATAACTGTACTTGATAGGGATCCTGGAAACCTGTCTCAAAAAGCTTCAAAAGGATCAGTGTTGGACACTGGCATTACTTCACAGGAGATAATGAAAGTGTCAATGACACTGTAGCTTAACTTGTCTGTGTGTTGTGTTTGATGAAAAGGATAATGTTCAATGTTTATGAAAGGATTATGAAATAAGACAAGAATTGATGATTGGGAATATGTTAATTTCTGTTCCCTGCATGCTATGTTTTTTTAAAAAAAATAATATGAGGTGTACACTGTACTGAAGAGCTGTGGGGTGGGTTAATATGACTTCACAGTTAATGTATGTGACACTCACAGCTAACATATGTCAACGGAAGTTACCAAGTTACAGTGAAATTATTCCAAAACAAGTCATCCTATCAAGTTACATTGAAATCTCTTCATAAATATGGCTGGAGACTGTGCTAAAGGTTTTCGGGCTTTAATGCAGCCATGATGGTAGACTAAAAGTGGATGTCCTCAACTCGACATTATACCGAGTCATTCTACAAAGTTACAATGAATCCCTTCACAAATACGACCTGTAGTCTGTACTAAACTTTTTCGGGTTTTGGGCTCAGGAAGCCATCATGGTTGAAAGATCGAGACCAAAAGGGGGAGTTGTTATCTGGGCATAATCTGGAGTGATCATACGAAGTTACAATGAAAGCCCTTCATAGTATTTTTGTTTTTATTGGTGTTTTAAGGTCACACATTTATGCAGAATGGCTAATCATGACCGTGACAGTTTTACAGGTGGAGGAAGCTGGAGTACCCAGAGAGAACCACCGAGCAACGGCGAGCAATTGTCAGCTCCACAACATACTAACTCCACGCAGGGTTAGCATTGGTTGAAGACAAGCACCATCAATGTGCAGTATGCCTTAGTACACAACGTCACCGTGCCTCCATGCGCGCAATGGAGATGAAGTGTCTTGCCCAAGGACACAATGCGGTTGCCGCAGGTGGGATTTGAACCAAGGACCTCTCGGCTTGCAGCCTGCACTTCCACCTACTGAGCTACCATGCTCCCAAATCCCTTCATATATGTAGAGTGTGCTCAAGGTTTTCGGGCTTTGGGGCCCTGAAGCTGTCAAAGTTGACCAATCATGACCAAAAGGGGTTGTCATCATCTTGGGATTATATGGAGTCAACCTTACAAGTTGTATTGAAATCCTTCCATAAATACGACCTGTAGACTGTGCTAAACGTTTTTGGGTTTTGGGCAGCATCAAGGCTGAATGATCACGATCAAAAGGGGACGTTCTAATCGAGACATTATTTGGAGTCATCCTACCAATTTACAATGATCTCCCTTCATAAACATGACCTATAGACCATACTTTCGGGCCCCTCTAGCCACCACAGTTGCCCAATTGCATCAAAAAGGGGACGTTCTCATCTAGACATTATATGAAGTCAACCTACCAAGTTACAATGAAATCCCTTCCTAAATAAACATCTGCAGTGTGTGCTAAATGTTTTCGAACTTTGGGCTCGGGAAGCCATCATGGTTGAATGATCGCAACCAAAGGGGGACAATCTCATCTGGGCATCATCTGGAGTGATCCGACGAAGTTACAATGAAATCGCTTCATAAATATGACCTGTAGACTGTGAAGGTTTTGGGGTTTCGGGCCCCTGTAGCTGTCACAGTTGACCAGTCATGACCAAAAGGGGATGTCATCATCTAAGCATTATATTGAGTCAACCTAACAAGTTATAAGGAAATCCTCCATAAATACGACCTATAGACTATGGTTTTTGGGCTTGGGCAGCACTCAAAGGCTAAATGACTGTGACCAAAAGGGGACATTCTCATCTAGACATTATTTGGAGTCATCCTACCAAGACACAATGAAATCCCTTCATAAATATGACCTGTAGACTGTGCTAAAGGTTTTCGGGCTTCGATCCCCTGTAGCCATCACAGTTGCCCAATTGTGTCCAAAAGGGGATGTTCTCATCTAGACATTATATGAAATCAACCTACCAAGTTACAATGAAATCCCTTCAAAAATATGCCCCAAAGACTGTGTTAAAGGTTTTCAGGCTTTGGGCTCAGGCAGCCATCATGGTTGAATGATCGCAACCAAAAAATTCTCACCTGAGCATAATCTGAAGTGATCCTACGAAGTTACAATGAAATCCCTTCATAAATATGACCTGTAGACTGTGCTCAAGGTTTTCGGGCTTCGGGTCCCTGTCGCCGTCAGATGACCAAATGCGACCAAAAGGGGATGTCATCATCTAGGCATTATATGGAGTCAACCTAACAATTTACAATGAAATTCTTCCATAAATATGACCTACAGACTATGCTAAAGGTTTTTGGGCTCAGGCAGCCATCAAGGCTGAATGATCGTGACCAAAAGGGGACATTCTCATCTAGACATTATTTGGAGTCATCCTACCAAGCTATAATGCAATCCCTTCATAAATATGACCTGTAGGCTGTGCTAAAGGTTTTCAGGCTTCGGCCCCTGTAGCCGTCACAGTTACCTTACCCAATCGTATCCAAAAGGGGACGTTCTCATCTGGACATTCTATGAAGTCAACCGACCAAGTTATAATGAAATCCCTTCACAAATATGACCTGTAGACTGTGCTAAATACGACCAAAAGGGGATGTCATCATCTAGACATTATATGGAGTCAGCCTAACAAGTTACAATGAAATTCTTCCATAAATATGACCTACAGAGTATGCTAAAGGTTTTTGGGCTCGGGCAGCCATCAAGGCTGAATGATCGTGACCAAAAGGGGACATTGATTGATTGACTGATTAATTGATTGATTTATTTTGCAGCATAAGAATATACAAGATAACAATAAAACAGGTTATAGTTGAACACGCTTCAAGGAAATGGCATAGCCTGAGAGGCTGTCTTCCTGCCATTCCCTTTTAACATTCTCATCTAGACATTATTTGGAGTCATCGTACCAAACTACAATGCAATACCTTCATAAATATGACCTGCAGACTGTGCTAAATGTTTTCAGGCTTCGGCCTCTGTAGCCGTCACAGTTTCCCAATCGTATCCAAAAGGGGACGTTCTCATCTAGACATTCTATGAAGTCAACTGACCAAGTTACAATGAAATCCCTTCATAAATATGACCTGTAGACTGTGCTAAAGGTTTTCGGGCTTCGGGCAGCCATCAAGGTTGAATGATCGCAACCAAAAGGGGAATTCTCATCTGAGGATAATCTGGAGTGATCCTACAAAGTTACAATGAAATCCCTTCATAAATATGACCTGTAGACTGTGCTCAAGGTTTTCCGGCTTCGGGCCCCTGTAGCCATCACAGATGACCAATCACGACCAAAAGGGGATGTCATCATCTCGGCATTATATGGAGTCAACCTATCAAATTACAATGAAATCCTTCCATAAATACAACCTACAAACTATGCTAAATGTTTTTGGACTCGGGCAGCCATCAAGGCTGAATGATCGTGACCAAAAGGGGACATTCTCATCTAGACATTATATGGAGTCATCCTACCAAGCTACATGAAATCCCTTTATAAATATGACCTGTAGACTGTGCTAAAGGTTTTCAGGCTTCCGGCTCCTGTAGCCGTCACAGTTACCCAATCATACCAAAAGGGGACGTTCTCATCTAGACATTATATGAAGTCGAACTACCAAGTTACAATGAAATCCCTTCATGAATATGACCTGTAGACTGTGCTAAAGGTTTTCGTGCTTCGGTCTCCGGCAGCCATCATGGCTGAATGATCGAAACCAAAAGGGGACATTCTTATCTGGGCATCATCTGTAGTGATCCTACAAAATTACAATGAAATCCCTTCACAAATATGACCTGTAGACTGTGCTCAAGGTTTTCTGGCTTCGGACACCTGTAGCCATCACAGTTGAGCAATCACGACCAAAAGGGGATGTCATCATCTAGGCATTATATGGAGTCAACCTATCAAATTACAATGAAATCCTTCCATAAATACAACCTACAAACTATGCTAAAGGTTTTTGGGTTCGGGCAGACATCAAGGCTGATCAAAAGGGGACGTTCTCATCAAGATGTTATTTGGAGTTATCCTTGCAAGTTACAATGAAATCCCTTCATAAATATGACTGCAGACTGTGCTAAAGGTTTTTGGGTTTTGGGCTAGAAAAGTTGTCACGGTTGACAGATCGAGACCAAATGGGGAAATACTCATCTAGACATCATATGGAGTCATCCTACCAAGTTTCAATGAAATCCCTCCATATTAAATATGACCTGCAGACTGTGTTAGAAGTTTTGGGGTTTTGGGCTTGTGCAGACATCATGGTTGATAGATCATGACCAAAAGGGGACGTTCTCATCTAGGCATTATACAGAGGCAACCTACCAAGTTACAATGAAATCCCTTCATAAATACGACCTGCAGACAGTGCTAATAGTTTTCAGGTTTTGGGCTCTGGTAGCCATACCTGTTGACCGATCACGACCAAAAGGGGACGTTCTCATCTAGACATGACCCCAAACCTGCATATGAAATTTCGTGATGATCAGACAAGAACTACAGGGTGCAGCCTGTGCTATATGAAAATGAGAACAGACTCGACTAACAGACTAACAGACTTCTGTATGCGTGATGGCAATAGCTTATGTTGGCTCTGTCAAGTTGAGCTAATAAACTACAGTGTGGGGTGGAACAAATAGATTGATGAAGCTTCCCACTAAAATTAGGCATTCGACGATCCCCAAATTGAGCACCAGGTGTGTCAAAAAATGATGAGTTACCCAAAATCAGATTCATCAACCAATTTTCCCTGCATTGTGGGGGTGGCAGAAACAGATTCAAAAAGATTGCCACAAGATTGGAGTTTGCACTTTTGGGAACGCGTGATGCCCAAATTTGGGAGGAGTCAGAGTTGCTCAAAATCGCATTCACCAATCGGTTTTTGACAAAGAATAAAAATAAACTGCATTGCGGAGTGCCACAAATAGATTCATGAAGACTGCTACCAAGATTTGGCAGCAGACTCTGCAAAATTTGGCCACCAGGTGTGCCTAAAAATGCTAAGTTGCTGAAAATAGCATTCATCAACCGATTTTCACCAAACACACTGCATTGTGGGGTGGCACAAATAGATTCATCGAGATTGCCACCGATATTGGACCTCCTTAAGTGGCACACCATGGCGCCCAAAAGTGCCTGGTTCATTTCACATTCTTAAACCGATATTCATCAAATGAACTGCACTGAGGGGTGGCACAAATAGATTCATGAAGATTGCCACCAAGACTGCATGTCATCGGCCACTCAAATAATTTGGGAACCAGAAGTACCCAAAAGGGCTGAGTTGCTAAAGATCACATTCATCAAGGGATTTTCGCCAAATGAACTACATTCTGGGTGGGGTGGTACAGACAGTTTCATGAAGCTTCCAACAAAGAATGGGCATTGGAACCTCACGAAATTGGGCTCCACGGATGTCTAAAAGCATAGGTTGCTTCAAATCGCATTCATCAACCAATTTTCACAAAATAAGCTTTATTGAGGGGTGGCCAAAATAGATTCATGAAGATTGCAACGAAGTTTGGCAATAGACCCTTCCAGAATTTGGAACGGGCTGTGCATCAAAGTGCTAAGTTGCTCAAAATTGCATTCATCAACCAATTTTTGCCAAATAAGTGGAACTGTGGGAATGTAACAAATAGATTCATAAGGATTGCAACCCAGAATGGGTATTAAATACTCCCATTTTTGGGGCACCACGGGGTGCCTAAACATGCCGTGTTAAATAAACTGCATTGTGGGGTGGCACAACTAGATTCATGAGGACTGCCACCAAGATTGGGCATCAGACTCTCCGAAAACTGGGTGGAGGGGGGGGGGGGGGGGGGGGGGCAATAAATTGAAAAATTGCAAAAAATTGCATTCATCAAACAGATTTTCACAACAAAAAAATGCATTGGGAGGTGGGGGGGGTGAGGCAGAAATATATTCAGGAAGATTGCCACCAAGCCTGAGCACCAGAAATTCCCAAAACTGTACACCAGGGATGTCCAAAATGCAGAGTTACCCAAAATAGATTCATGAAGTTTCCCACAAAGACTGAGCATCAGACCCTCCCACAATTGGGCACCAAGAGTGTACAAAAGTACTGAATTGCTCAAAATTGCAGACATCAACCTTTTTTGGGAAATAAACTGCAGTACAGGGTGGCACAAATAGATTCACAAAGAATTTCATCATTGTGAGGGGCATTTGAACCCTCACAAAATTAGAAACCAGAGGTTCCCAAAAGTGTCAAGTTGCTCAAAAGCGCATTCATCATTTTGCCAAACAAACTGGATTGTGGGGTGGCGCAAATAGATTCATGAAGATAGTGACCAAGATTGAGCAACAGACCCTCCCAAAATTGCAGGGGTGCCCAAAAGTGCCAAATTGCTCAAAATAGCATTCATAAATAGATTTTTGACAAATAAAATGCATTGTGGGAAGGAACAAATACATTCATGAAGATTGCACAAAGACTGGGCATTGGTCAACAGTTGCTAGGAATCGCATTCAACAATTGATTATCACCAAATAAGTGACATTCGGGGGTGCCACAGATAGATTCAAGACGCTTTCAACAAAGATTGGGCATTGGGCCATAACAAAATTGGGCACAAAGGGTGTAAAAAGGTTCTGAAATGCTCAAAATCGGATTCACCATTTGCTTTTGAAAAAAGAAACTGCATTGTAGTGAGTGGCACAAATAGAATCATGAAGATTCCTACCAAGATTTGGCATATTGGCATCTGACCCTCTTCAAAATGGGCACCAGGGGTGCCCAAAAGTGCAGAGCTGCACAAAATTGCATTCATGAAGATTGCCACCAAGAATGGGCATCAGGCTCTCCGGAAATTGGGCGCCAGGAGAGCTGAAAAATGTAAAGTTGCTAAAAATTGCATTCATCAACTGATTTTCACCAAACAAACTGCACTACGGAGTGGCACATGTACATTTATGAAGATTGGGCATTAGACCCTTCCAAAATTGGGCACTGGGGGAGCCTAAAAGTGCAGAGCTGTACAAAATTGCATTCAACAACTGATTTTCGACCAATAAACTACATAGTGGGGATCGTACAAATAGATTCATGAAGATTGCCAACAAGATCGGGCATCAGATAATCCTATTTTTTGAGACAGCAGGGATGCCCAAAAGTGCCGAGTTGCTCAAAATTGCTTTCATTAACCAATTATTGACAAATAAACTGCACTGATGGGTGGAACAAATATATTCATGAAGATTGCCACCAAGATTGGGCATTGGACATTCGAATAATCAAGTAGCAGGGGTGCCCCAGAGTGCAGAGTTGCCCCAAATTGCATTCATCTACCGACTTTTGGCAAATAAACAGAATTGTGGAGATGGCACAAATAGCCTCATGAAGACTGCTACAAAGATTGGCATTGGACCATCCAAAAACTGGGCACAGTGGGTGCCCAAAAGCACCAGGTTACTCAAAAGCACATTCTTTAACCAATTTCTGACAAATAAAATGCATTGCAGGGTGGCACAAATAGATTCCTGAAGATTTCAACCAAGATTGGTATCGAACCCTCCCATATTTGGTAGACAAGGGGTGCCTAAAAGTGCTGAATTGCTCAAAATCATATTCATCAACCGATTTTTGCCAAATAAACTAAATTGTGGGTTCGGTGCAAATAGATTTATGAACCTCCCCATGAAGATTGAGCATCCGACCCTCCTCAAATTGTGCACCAGGGGTGGCCAAAAGTGCCGAGCTTCTCAAAATTGCATTCATCAATAGATTTTCACCAAATAAACTGCATTGTAGGGTGGCACTAATAGATTCATGAAGATTCACCAAGATTTCATAACAAGCACTCCCAATATCGGGCACCAGGGGAGCCAAAAAGTCATGAGTTGCTGAAAATCGCATTTGTCAACAGATTTTCGGAAAATAAACTACATTTTGGGGAGGCATAAATAGATTCATAAAGATTCGCACCAAGATTATGCATCAGACGATAACCAAATTGGGCACCAGGGGTGCAAAAAAGTGACAAGTTGCTCAAAATCACATTCATCAACCAATTTTCGCCAAAGAAACTGTATTGTGGGGCTGGTAGAAACTGATTCATGAACACTGCCACAAGATTTGACATCGGCTCCTTCAAATTTGGGCATCAGGGGTGTTCAAACATGCAGCTGAGTTGCTCAAAATCGCATTCACAAACCGATTTTCACCAAATAAACTGTATTGTGGGGTGGTAAAAAGATTCATTATGATTCCCACCAAGACTGGGCATCAGCTCCTCCAACAAGTGGGCACCAGGAGTACCCAAAAGTGCCAGAGTTGCTTACATGTTGTGTTGTTCAAAATCGCATTCATAAACCAATTTCCGCCAAATAGATGGCATTGGCACAAATAGATTCATGAAGATTGTCACCAAGATTGGACATTGGATCCTCCGTAAAATGGGCACCAGGAAAGCCCAAACGTGCTGGGTTGCTCAAAATCGCATTCATCAATACATTTTTGACAAATAAACTTCATTGTGGAGGTGGCACAAATATATTCATGAAGATTACCATCAAGATTGAGCATCGCACCATCCCGAAATTGAGCACAATTGGTGCCCAAAAGTTGCTCAAAATCGCATTCATCAATTGATTTTCGCCAAATAAACTGCACTGTGGGGTGGCAAAAACAGCTTCAGGAAGCTTGCCATCAAGATTGAGCATTAGGCCCTCTCAAAATTGGGCACCAAGGGTGCCCAAATGTACCAAATGTTTCAAAATTTGCATTCATAAACTGATTGCAACTAAACAAACTGATCTGTGGGGTGCCATGAAAATTGCCACCTAGTTTGTGCATTGACCATCCTAAAATTGGGCACCAGGAGTGCCCAAAAGTGCTAAACTGCCTAAAATAGCATTAATCTACCAATTTTCACAAAGAAAATTGCATTGTGGGGGGGGGGGGGGGAGGGGGTGACTCAAATAGATTCATGAAGACTGCAAGTAAGAATGGGCAATAGACCCTCTGTAGATTGGGCACCACAACGTCCAAAAGTGCAAACTTGCTCAAAATCACATTCATAAACTGATATTCGCCAAATAAACTACATTGTGGGTTGGAACAAATAGATTCATGAAGATTGTCACTAAGATTGGGCATTGAACTTTCCATTTTTTGGGCAACAGGGGTGCTCAAGTGCTGAGCTGCTCAAAATCAAACTTCATGAACCAATTATCGCCAAATAAACTGCATTGTGGTGTGGCACAAAGAGATTGATGAAGAGAGTCACAAAGATTTTTAGCAACTTGGCACTTTTGGGTGCAACTGTTGCTCAATTATGTGAGGGCCTGATGCCCAGTCTTGGTTGCAATCTAACTAAGACTGGGCATCAGACCCTCACAAAATTGGGCACCAGTTGCACACAAAAGTGCCGTATTGCTAAAAATCACATTCATGAACCGATTTAGGCCAAATAAACTACATCGTGGCGTGGTACAGTAGATTCATGAAGCTTCCAACGATGATTGGGCATTGTGCCCAACCAAAATTGGGCTCCAGGGATGCCCAAAAGTGCAGAGTTGTTCAAAATCGCATTCATCAATCAATTTTTGACAAATATACTACTTTGTGGGGTGGCACAAATTGATTCAAGAAGACTGCCACTAAGACTGGGAACCAACCCCTCACCAAATTTGGACACCAGAAGTGCCTAAAAATTCCATTCGTCAATCGATTTTTGCCAAATAAACTGCATTGTGGGTTGGCACAAATAGATTCATGAAGATTACCAAAAAGATTTAGCATCAGAACTTCCCAACTGAATATTTTCAATAAATAATAAACCTATAAAAAGAGTAGGCAGCTTTGAAGAAGAAAAATCATTAAAATTCCTTGGTATAAATATTGATGAAAAGCTATCCTACCAATCCCACATATCAAAAATCTGCTCTAAAATTGGATGGACAAACTACGCACTAAACAGAGCCAAGAAAATCCTACCACATGCGGCCATGATGACACTTTATTACGCACTTTTGCATTCTCATCTTCTGTATGGCATTCATATATGGGGCAATTCTAGAGGGATTGAGAGGCTCTTGAAAATACAACGCTCCATACGGATTATAAATAATAAAAAATTCAACTCCCACATGAACCCCTTATTTGCAAAGAATAAAATACTCAAAGTTACTGACATTTTTACTCTCCAGACTTGTCTTTCCGTATTTGATTGGAAGAATGGTACACTACCTGAATCACTGCATGATTATTTTAACATAAGGACTAATTCCACTCACAGGAACACTAGGCAGTCGGACTTACTTCGTGAAAGCAGAACTAGGACTAAAGCCTTAGATAGGTTACCCAATTTCGCTTTTCCAAATATTTGGAACAAATTTTGGTCCAACACTAAGAAACTTGGGCAATAGAAATGAATTTAAAAAAAGGCTAAGTAATCAATTCCTGACAACATATCAAACAGACCACCAATGTGATAATCCTTACTGCCCTGATTGTCAAAGCTAATAAATTGCTTATATGAAAATAAGGGCTACTGATGCCGAGTGGATCCAGACTTCTCGTTCTAATGATTGTTTCAAGAAACCTGAGGCCGGGTTCCACTCAGTGCTAGTATGATCATATGGACAGAAGGTCCTATGCTAATTTTTTTTTTTTTTTTTTCTGCATAATCGTGGGATTTTCAATCTCAGAGCTCGCTCTCATGTAACAATGTATGTGCTTACTCCTATACTCCTAACCCAGTCTGTGTCTGAAGCAGGCCATTACGGATAACATCTGGTCCCCTCGTCAAGTCACCACGCCAAATACCACCACGTCGGAAGGCTCCGATAATATCATCTCAAACTCACTCACAAAAAACTTCGGTGGGAGACGTCTTCGGCGGCGTGGACTTTGTGCTGGTTTGCATTACAGGGGACTACAGGAAGACAGCCAATCTGGCTATGTAGTCTCCAGACGATATAAGCAAAAAAACTGCTTGAACGTTATTTGAAGACTGCGCTCTGTGTATTTGTATTAATTGTTTATATCGTCTAATAAAATATCTATCTATCTATCTACCCAAAATTGGGATGCAGGAATGCCAAAAGGTGACGTGTTGCTCAAAATCGCATTCAACAAACTTTTGCCAAATAAACTGCATTGCAGGGTGGCACAAACAGATTCATGAAGATAACCAACAAGATTGGGGGGAATCAAACCCTCCCAAAATTGGGAACAAGGAGTGCCCCAGAGTGCAAAATTGCCCAAAATCACCGTCATCTACCCACTATCACCAAATAAACTGCAATGCAGGGTGGCACAAACAGATTTATGAAGATAACCAACAAGACTGGGGGGCATCAAACCCTCCCAAAATTGGACACAAGGAGAGCCCCAGAGTGCCAAGTTGCCCAAAATTGCATTCATCTACTGACTTTCGCAAAATAAACTGCTCAGATTCATGAAGATAACCAACAAGATTGGGGGGGGGGGGGGGGGGGGGGGGGGGGGGGGGCATGAAGCCCTCTCCAAATTGGGCACAAGGAGTGCCCCAGAGGGCCAAGTGGCCTAAAATCACATTCATCTACCGACTTTCGTCAAATAAACTGCATTGCAGGGTGGTATAAACAGATTCATGAAGATAACCAACAAGATTGGGGGGGGGAGGGGAGGGGGGCATCAAACCCTCCCAAAATTGGGCATAAGGCGTGCCCCGAGTGCCAAATTGCTTTTGGGTGCAACTGTTGCTCAATTATGTGAGGGCCTGATGCCCAGTCTTGGTTGCAATCTAAGTAAGACTGGGCATCAGACCCTCACAAAATTGGGCACCAGTTGCACACAAAAGTGCCGTATTGCTAAAAATCACATTCATGAACCGATTTAGGCCAAATAAACTACATCGTGGCGTGGTACAGTAGATTTATGAAGCTTCCAACGATGATTGGGTATTGTGCCCAACCAAAATTGGGCTCCAGGGATGCCCAAAAGTGCAGAGTTGCTCAAAATCGCATTCATCAATCAATTTTTGACAAATATACTACTTTGTGGGGTGGCACAAATTGATTCAAGAAGACTGCCACTAAGACTGGGAACCAACCCCTCACCAAATTTGGACACCAGAAGTGCCTAAAAATTCCATTCGTCAATCGATTTTTGCCAAATAAACTGCATTGTGGGTTGGCACAAATAGATTCATGAAGATTACCAAAAAGATTTAGCATCAGAACTTCCCAACTGAATATTTTCAATAAATAATAAACCTATAAAAAGAGTAGGCAGCTTTGAAGAAGAAAAATCATTAAAATTCCTTGGTATAAATATTGATGAAAAGCTATCCTACCAATCCCACATAACAAAAATCTGCTCTAAAATTGGATGGGCAAACTACGCACCAAACAGAGCCAAGAAAATCCTACCACGTGCGGGCATGCTGACACTTTATTACGCACTTTTGCATTCTCATCTTCTGTATGGCATTCATATATGGGGCAATTCTAGAGGGATTGAGAGGCTCTTGAAAATACAACGCTCCATACGGATTATAAATAATAAAAAATGCAACTCCCACACGAACCCCTTATTTGCAAAGGATAAAATACTCAAGGTTACTGACATTTTTACTCTCCAGACTTGTCTTTTCGTATTTGATTGGAAGAATGGTACACTACCTGAATCACTGCATGATTATTTTAACATAAGGACTAATTCCACTCACAGGAACACTAGGCAGTCAGACTTACTTCGTGAAAGCAGATCTAGGACTAAAGCCTTAGATAGGTTACCCAATTTCGCTTTTCCAAATATTTGGAACAAATTTTGGTCCAACACTAAGAAACTTGGGCAATAGAAATGAATTTAAAAAAAGGCTAAGTAATCAATTCCTGACAACATATCAAACAGACCACCAATGTGATAATCCTTACTGCCCTGATTGTCAAAGCTAATAAATTGCTTATATGAAAATAAGGGCTACTGATGCCGAGTGGATCCAGACTTCTCGTTCTAATGATTGTTTCAAGAAACCTGAGGCCGGGTTCCACTCAGTGCTAGTATGATCATATGGACAGAAGGTCCTATGCTAATTTTTTTTTTTTTTTTTTCTGCATAATCGTGGGATTTTCAATCTCAGAGCTCGCTCTCATGTAACAATGTATGTGCTTACTCCTATACTCCTAACCCAGTCTGTGTCTGAAGCAGGCCATTACGGATAACATCTGGTCCCCTCGTCAAGTCACCACGCCAAATACCACCACGTCGGAAGGCTCCGATAATATCATCTCAAACTCACTCACAAAAAACTTCGGTGGGAGACGTCTTCGGCGGCGTGGACTTTGTGCTGGTTTGCATTACAGGGGACTACAGGAAGACAGCCAATCTGGCTATGTAGTCTCCAGACGATATAAGCAAAAAAACTGCTTGAACATTATTTGAAGACTGTGCTCTGTGTATTTGTATTAATTGTTTATATCGTCTAATAAAATATCTATCTATCTATCTACCCAAAATTGGGATGCAGGAATGCCAAAAGGTGACGTGTTGCTCAAAATCGCATTCAACAAACTTTTGCCAAATAAACTGCATTGCAGGGTGGCACAAACAGATTCATGAAGATAACCAACAAGATTGGGGGGAATCAAACCCTCCCAAAATTGGGAACAAGGAGTGCCCCAGAGTGCAAAATTGCCCAAAATCACCGTCATCTACCCACTATCGCCAAATAAACTGCAATGCAGGGTGGCACAAACAGATTTATGAAGATAACCAACAAGACTGGGGGGCATCAAACCCTCCCAAAATTGGACACAAGGAGAGCCCCAGAGTGCCAAGTTGCCCAAAATTGCATTCATCTACTGACTTTCGCAAAATAAACTGCTCAGATTCATGAAGATAACCAACAAGATTGGGGGGGCATGAAGCCCTCTCCAAATTGGGCACAAGGAGTGCCCCAGAGGGCCAAGTGGCCTAAAATCACATTCATCTACCGACTTTCGTCAAATAAACTGCATTGCAGGGTGGTATAAACAGATTCATGAAGATAACCAACAAGATTGGGGGGGGGGGAGGGGAGGGGGGCATCAAACCCTCCCAAAATTGGGCATAAGGCGTGCCCCGAGTGCCAAATAGCTCAAAATCACATTCATCCACAGACTTTCGCCAAATAAACTGCATTGCAGGGTGGCACAAACAGATTCATGAAGATAACCAAAAACATTGTGGGGCATCAAACCCTCCCAAAATTGGGCACAAGGAGTGCCCCAGAGTGCCAAATTGCTCAAAATCGCATTCATCTACTGACTTTTGCAAAACAAACTGCATTGCAGGATGGCACAAACAGATTCATGAAGATAACCAACAAGATTGGGTGGCATCAAACCCTCTCAAAATTGAGCACAAGGATTGCCACAGAGAGCCAAGTTGCCCAAAATCACATTCATCTACCGACTTTCGCCAAATAAACTGAATTGTGGGGATGGCACAAATTGCCTCATGAAGAGTGTTACAAAGATTGGCATTGGACTATCCAAAAACTGGGGCACAGGGGGTGCCCAAAAGTGCCAGGTTGCTCAAAATAGCATTCATTAACCGATTTCTACAAATAAACTGCATTGTGGGGTGGCACAAATAGATTCATGAAGGTTTCCACCAAGATTGGGTATCAAACACTCCAATTTTAGGTTCACAAGGGGTGCCTAAGTGTTGAGGTGCTCAAAATCATATTCATCAAGCGATTTTCGCCAAATAAAATTCTGGAGGTGGCACAAATAGATTATGAAGTTCCCCATGAAGATTGGGCATCTGACCCTTCTAAAATTTGGCACCAGGGGTGCCCGAAAGTGCCGAGCTGCTCAAAATTGCATTCATCAACATTTTTCGACAAATAAACTGCATTGATGGGTGGCACAAATCAATTAGTGAAGATTGTCACCAAGTTTGGGAATCAGACCCTCCAAAAAATGGGCACCAGGGATCCCAAAAGTACCAAGTTGCTCAAAATTGCATTTCCTTAACTGGTAGAGTGCTAAATTATTTTTGGTCATCAAACTTTCTTCATATATCTTTTCCTTGTCATAATTTAGGGCAGAGTGCCCATGGGCACTCTCCCCTAAATTATAATACCGCAAAGCCTTACACACTAAATTTCATTTAAAAGATAAACGTGATGCATATCCACAGAATATGAATGAAGCCTTTAAATCTTGGTGCATTCACTTCTGAACAAACCCCAAATATGGGCTTTCAGCACTCTACCAGCTAACTGATTTTCGCAAAATAAACTGCATTGTGGGGTGGCACAAATAGATTCATGAAGATTGCCACTAAGATTGAGCACTGTACCCTCCTAAAATTGGGCACCAGACATGCCCAAAAGTGTCAAGTTGCTCAAAATCGCATTCATCAACCGATTTTCAGCAATTAAACTGCAATGTGGCCTGGCACAAGTAGATTCATGAAGATTGTCACCAAAATTGGGCATTGGACCCTCCCAAAATTGGACTCCAGGAGTGCCCAAAAGTGCAAAGTTGCTAAAAATCACATTTATTAACTGATTTTCACAAAACAAACTACATTGCGGGGTGGCACAAACAGATTCATGAAGATTGTCACCAAGACATCAACAAATAAACTTCACTGTGGGGTGGCTAATGAAAATGTGGTTGAAAATAACGAGAATATATAAAACACAGTCCTGTTATTATACGATCCTCAGATCCATAATTCCAAACACAGGAAACCATTATCGATGAGTTGAATTATCACCGTTTCGTAATACAAATAGCCGAACATCATCCTTGAACGTCGTACGAAAAAAGAATGGTTTGATGACTGCTTTGCACACTGGTTAACGGAAGTCGTGGAATTGTACTAAGAGAAGAGTGTCTCCTACTGGGTGTGCGCTGATGGCACTCGACCCAGTTTTGGCTTATTTCTTTGTGTTGTTTTTACACCACTTTTCTTTCCCAAATCTCTTGGGAAAGATTAAAATAGAGAGTATTTTAACAGCGTTAGGGTCTTCCACTGTAGTGCAAGCAGGGTTGGCTGATTCAAATCAATTTTTTAAAAATCATTGATTTAAATCAAAAATTTACAAATATTCATAAATATTTTCAAAACAACTTGGAAATGAGCTGAAACAAAATGGAATGCATATTAACTGTTAAAATACAGTTATTAGCTCTTGTTTATGACAGTTAGAACTAATCTATGGAGTGGAGAGATACACATCCCACTTGTCTTGACTGCTGGAACATGCTGTAGGAAAATTAAATGTTCCCGAATCTTTTTTTATAATTTTCAGCTAACATGAATAAAACTATATTTAAGTGAACATAGATTTTAAACCATATATATGATAATCTTTCATTGAACTCGTCAAAAGTATGAAATCAACTCCAAGAACAACAATCAGTGATTTTAGTATCAAAAGTATCAAAAATGATTTTCAATAAGTCATCTTCCATCCAGCAATGCTATAACAATAAGAAAACACAAGTTTCAAGGATTCCTCTCTATTTCCATCTATGCCAAATGTCTGTTCTGTACCAAATATATTCTGGAATTCTTCCCCTCATACCACCTTAAAGATGGAAATGGTAAACACAGGTCAATGTTTTAGTATCAGTTATTTGTGTGCATTCTTTGGGCAGACATTGATACAAACTCCTGCCAATACACTCAATTTCTTTTATCCAAAGGACACATGTGAGAATAAGTAGCCTCTGGTGAATAATTTATAGTATGGAAATAAAAATCAAATAAATCGATTTAAATCAAAAAAATCTGATTTAAATCAAACTAGAGTGATGTCACGCATGCAGCCTGACTGTCCCACCAATGGCAATGCTTAGACACGAAATAGTCAGAGCCATTACATGAGTTTAAAAAAAGTTCCACATGAAGTGACTGTAAAGAGTTAAAAATGGAGGAAAGAAAGAAAAAAAAAATGCCTAATTGGCAAGGGCAGGGGAGGGCAATAACTTCAACAATTTTCATTGGATGATTGTGATCATCAAATTGACCTAGAGGCATGTACTGAAAAGAATTGAAATCTGTTAACTTTTGCTTAAGTTATGGCATAAAGAGAGTTCGGACAGACAGATGGACTGACAAATGGAAGGATGGACTGACGGATGGGCTTACAGATAGACGGATGGAGTGAGGTCTGCTATATCCCTCTCTTGTGGGAGGGGATAATGAAAGTGTCAATGACACTATATGTGTATGTGTTGTGTTTGATGAAAAGGATAATGTTCAATGTTTATGAAAGGATTATGAAATAAGACAAGAATTGTGATAATTGGGAATATGTTCATTTCTGTTCCCTGTATGCTATGTTTTTAATAAAAATAAGATGAGGTGTACATGGTACTAAAGAGCTGAGGGGTGGGTTAATATGACCTCACAGTTAATGTATGTGGCCCTCACAGTGAACGTATGTCATTTAAAGTTACCAAGTTACAGTGAAATTATTTCAAAATGAGTCATCCAATCAAGTTACACTGCAATCCCTTCATAAATATGATATGACCTGTAGACTGTGCTAAAGGTTTTCGTGCTTCAGGCTTCTGTAGCCACGACGGTATACCGATTGCAACTAAAAGGAAACGTCCTCATCTCGACATTATACTGAGTCATTCTATCATGTTACAATGAAATCCCTTCACAAATACGACCTGTAGTCTGTCCTAAAGTTTTGGGTGTTTTGGGTTCGGGAAGTCATCATGGTTGAATAATCGCGACCAAAAGTGGGCGTTGTCATCTGGGCATAATCTGGAGTGATCCTACAAAGTTACAATGAAACCCATTCATATATATGACCTGTAGACTGTGCTCAAGGTTTTGGGGCTTCGAGCCCCAGAAGCAATCACAGTTGACCAAACACGACCAAAAGGGGATGTAATCATCTAGGCATGATATGGAGTCAACCTAACAAGTTACAATGAAATCCTTCCATAAATATGACCTATAGACTATGCTAAAGGTTTTGGGGTTTTGGGCCCAGGCAGATATCAAGGCTAACTGATCGTGACCAAAAGGGGATGTTCTCATCTAAACATTATTTGGAGTCATCCTATCAATTTACATTGAAATCCCTTGATAAATGTGACCTCTGGACCGTGATTAAGGTTTTCAGGCTTCGGGCCCCTGTAGCCATCACAGTTGCCCAAATGCGTCCACAAGGAGTCATTTTCATCTAGACATTATATGAAGTCAACCTACCAAGTTACAATGAAATCCCTTCATAAATATGACCTGTAGACAGTGCTATAGGTTTTCGGGCTTTGGGCTCAGGCAGCCATCATGGTTGAATGAGCACAATCAAAGGGGACATTCTCATCTGGGCATCATCTGGAGTGATCCTACGAAGTTACATTGAAATCCCTTCATAAATATGACCTGTAGACAGTGCTATAGGTTTTCGGGCTTTGGGCTCAGGCAGCCATCATGGTTGAATGAGCACAATCAAAGGGGAGATTCTCATCTGGGCATCATCTGGAGTGATCCTACGAAGTTACAATGAAATCCCTTCATAAATATGACCTGTAGACTGTGCTCAAGATTTTTGGGCTTCAGGCACCTGCAGCCATCACAGTTGACCAATCACAACCAAAAGGGGATGTCATCATCTAGGAATCATATGGAGACAACCTGGAGTGATCCTACGAAGTTACACAAATATGACCTGTAGACTGCGCTCAAGGTTTTTGGGCTTCGGGCCCCTGTAGCAGTCATAGTTGACCAATCATGATCAAAAGGGGATGTCATGATCTAGGCATTAGATGGAGTCAACCTAACAAGTTACAATGAAATCCTTCCATAAATATGACTAAAAGAATAGAGTATGCTAAAGGTTTTTGGGCTCGGGCTGTCATCAAGAATGAATGATCGCGACCAATTTAGACATTATTTGGAGTCATCCTACCAACGTACAATGAAATCCCTGCATAAATATGACTTGTAGACCGTGCTAAAGGTTTCCGGGCTTCGGGCCCCTGTAGCCACCACAGTCGTGCCCAATCGTGTCCAAAAGAGGCTGTTCTCATCTAGACATTATATGAAGTCAACCTACCAAGTTACAATGAAATCCCTTCATAAATATGAACTGAAGACTGTGCTAAAGGTTTTCGGGCTTTGGGCTCGTGGAACCATCATGGCTGAATGATCACAACCAAAAGGGGACATCCTCATCTGGGCATCATCTGGAGTGATCCTACGAAGTTACAATGAAATCCCTTCATAAATATGACCTGTAGACTGTGCTCAAGATTTTTGGGCTTCAGGCACCTGCAGCCATCACAGTTGACCAATCACAACCAAAAGGGGATGTCATCATCTAGGAATCATATGGAGACAACCTAACAAGTTACAATGAAATTCCTCAATAAATACGACCTATAGACTATGCTAAAGGTCTTTGGGCTCGGGCAGCCATAAAGGCTGAATGATTGTGACCAAAAGGTGATGTTCTAATCTAGACATTATTTGGAGTCATCCTACAAGCTACAATGAAATCCCTTCATAATTATGTCCTGTAGACTGTTTTAAAGGTTTTCAGGCTTCAAGCCCCTGTAGCCGTCACAGTAGCCCAATCGTGTCCAAAAGGGGACGTTCTCATCTAGACATTATATGAAGTCAACCTACCAAGTTACAATGAAATCCCTTCATAAATATGACCTGTAGACTGTGCTAAAGGTTTTCAGGCTTTGGGCTTGGACAGCCATCATGGTTGAATGATCACAACCAAAGGGGACAATTTCATCTGAACATCATCTGGAGTGATCCTAGGAAACTACACTGAAATTCCTTTATAAATGACCTGTAGACTGTGCTCAAGGTTTTCGGGCTTCGGGCACCTGTAGCCATCACAATTGACCAATCACGACCAAATTCGGATGTCATCATCTAGGCATTATTTGGAGTCATCCTACCAAGTTACAATGAAATCCCTTCATAAATATGACCTGTAGACTGTGCTAAAGGTTTTTGGGCTTCGGGCCCCTGTAGCCGTCACAGTTCCCCAATCAGTACCAAAAGGGGACTTTCTCATCTAGACATTGTATGAAGTCAACCCACCAAGTTACAATGAAATTCCTCAATAAATATGACCAGTAGAATGAGCTAAAGGTTTTCGAATTTTGGGCTCAGCAGTCGTCATGGTTGGCAGATCACGCCCAAATGGGGAAATTCTCATCTAGACATCATAAGGAGTCATCCTACCAAGTTACAATGAAATCCCTCCATATTAAACATGACCTGCAGACTGTGTTAAAAGTTTTTGGGTTTCGGGCTGGGGCAGCCATCACGGTTGATAGATCATGCCCAAAAGGGGACGTTATCATCTAGACATTATACAGAGGCATCATACCAAGTTACAATGAAATCCCTTAATAAATACAACCTGTAGACTGTGCTAATGGTTTTCGGGTTTTGGGCTCGGGCAGCCAAACCGGTTGACTGATCGTGACCAAAAGGGATGTTCTCATCTAGACATGACCCCAAACCTGCATATAAAATTTCGTGACGAACAGACAAGAACTGCGGGGTGTAGCCTGTGCTAAAGGAAAATGTGAACAGACTCACATACTTCTGCACGCATGATGGCAATAGCTTATCTTGACTATGTCAAGTTGAGCTAAAAACAATCCAATTATAAATGTGACCTGTAGTCCATGTTAAAGAAGAATGCTGATGCACAAATGTAATAAATTCAAAGGTTTAGAAACAGTTTTTGATGGAAATGAAAAGAAAATCGATAGCTCCTATCTTTGTCACCCTGAATTAGCATACAAAGTTTCAAAACAACCCGATAATGAATACACCCTCTGAGGTGTGCCAAAGGAAGATGTTAATGCATAAACGTTTGAAGGTCACTGCTAGTGGCAATGTTTTTTTTTCTGTTTTTTTTCTTCTAGTATAAAAATTCCCTGTAGAGAGTGCAAAAGGGATAAGTTATGGCACAAATGCACTAAGTTCAAAGGCTGGCACTAACAACAATAATTTTCTATGGAAATGAAAGAAAATCACTAGCTCCCATCTAGAGGTCACCCCGAACATGCATACTAAGTTTCAAAGCAATCCAATAATAAATGTGCCCAGTTCGGCATGCAAGAGGAATATACTAATGCCTGACGAAATTAAGTTCGAAGGTTTTTGCCAAGTTAATGCCATTGACAAAGTTTTTTGATGGAAATGGAAGAAATCAATAGCTCCCATCTAGAGGTCACCCTAAAAGAGTTTCAAAGCAATCCGATCATAAATGTGCCCAATAGGATTTGCCAATATTGATGCCTGGCTAAACTAAGTTCAAAAGTCATTGCCAGCGGCAACATTTTTTGATGGAAATGGATGAAAATCGATTGTTCCCTCTAGAGGTCACCCCAAACAAGCATACCAAGTTTCAAAGCGATCCAATCATAAATGTGCCCTGCAGGGTGTGCTAAGGGGAAATATTAATGCATACTTGCATTAAGTTCATCGAAGGTCATTGCCAACAGCAACTATTTTTGATGGAAATGGAAGAAAATCAATAGCTCCCATCTAGAGGTCACCCCAGACAAGCATACCAGTTTCAATGTGATCCAATTATAAAAGTGCCATGTAGGGCATGCCAAAGGAATATATTGATGTGTGACTAAACTAAGTTCAAAAGTTGTTGCCAGCGGCAACATTTTTGGATGGAAATGGAAGAAAATCAATATATCTCATAAAAAGGTCACCCCAAACAAGCATACCAAGTTTCAAAGTGATCTGATCTTTAAATGTGCCCGGTAGGGTATGGCAAAGGAATATACTGATGCTTGACTAAACTAAGTTCAAGTTCAGCTAAAAACTTGATTATTTTCCAAGAAAGATGAAGGTAAACAGAAGAGTACGAAAATAGGATGAATGTTCAATTACATCTTGTTATCCCTCTGAACACTAAAGTCAAATACCAAAATTTTTAAGAAGCATTTTTCTTTGAAAATTGCAACTAGGAATTCAACCAATGCCATTTTCTTTGGCAGTGCTAAAAAATTTGAATTGGTTATATTCCTAGTTGCCTCAAGGGAAAGATTTGCAGGTTGAAATTTTGATATTTCAACATCAGTGTGCAGAGTTTTTTTATCGTGTTTATTTGAGTTTAACGACATCATTATATTGTCTGTGTCCTTCTTGCAGAAGAAAACAAATGTGGGTTTTCTTGCATGTAGTCCAGCATTGTGGAGTCAGTTCCTGATTGTCTGTGTGAATACAGTGGCTCCAGTAATTGCATTATGGGGGGGGGGGGGGGGGGGGGGGGGGGGGAGGGGGGGGCACTTTGCAGAGCTGTGGCATTGAAAGTGCAGTACATGCACGCTGTTGTAACATTGTAAACATCTTCATGAGCTGCTGTCGATCAGTTCGTTCCAAAGAGGGGTCACATGATATGGTTTTGTCAAAATGTTTTGAAAAATGGTATTTTTTCAGCTGCTGAATTCGCATATTATGCAGGTGGATGTGGTCAATTCGTTGGGTAAAGGGTTAAAAGAAATCTCAAAAAGAGACTAATATCTGACATCCTCAGCACTGTATTAATCTTGTAACTAAGAAAAATTACAAACTCATAAAAAATGCGTCAAGGGGTGTGCATGATATACTCACAGAAATCCTCAGCAGCAAAGATTTCACACAGTCACTATTTCTTCTTTCCAAAATTAAAACAAACCCCTGTTCACTCTCTGTTATTCTGAAATATAAGTATTTTTCACTATTTAATGGTTTGCTTAAAGTCTCTGGTTACGTTTACCTATCACTGTGCCTTGAACAAGATTACAGGGTTCATACACACATAAGAGGAAAAAAAAATTCAAGACTTTCAAGACTTTTCTAGTTAATTTTCAAGCACTTTTCAGGAGCTTTGCCTTAAATTATTTTAACCGTTTACACGCCAATAGTATAATATGAAAATTTCAAACAGCAAATCTCTTTCACAATGCAGTTTAGGAATTTAACTAATTCAATCTTGATTGACAGAGCTCAATCTGTAACTCAAGAGATAACTGGTTAAATTCCAAGATGCATTGTGGGGAAAAATTGTAGGTAGAAAGGGTTTTAGTTTAATATCAGTGGGCAAAATTTACTTTTGATCTGAACATGTAGACATTTCTTACTACATGTAATCCAGGCCAGCAATAACTGTACTTGATAGGGATCCTGGAAAGCTGTCTCAAAAAGCTTCAAAAGGATCAGTGTTGGACACTGGCATTATTTCACAGGAGATAATGAAAGTGTCAATGACACTGTAGCTTAACTTGTCTGTGTGTTGTGTTTGATGAAAAGGATAATGTTCAATGTTTATGAAAGGATTATGAAATAAGACAAGAATTGATGATTGGGAATATGTTAATTTCTGTTCCCTGCATGCTATGTTTTTTAAAAAAAAATAATATGAGGTGTACACTGTACTAAAGAGCTGTGGGGTGGGTTAATATGACTTCACAGTTAATGTATGTGACACTCACAGCTAACATATGTCAACGGAAGTTACCAAGTTACAGTGAAATTATTCCAAAACAAGTCATCCTATCAAGTTACATTGAAATCTCTTCATAAATATGGCTGGAGACTGTGCGAAAGGTTTTCGGGCTTAATGCAGCCATGATGGTAGACCGTTTGTAACTAAAAGTGGATGTCCTCAACTCGACATTATACCGAGTCATTCTACAAAGTTACAATGAATCCCTTCACAAATACGACCCGTAGTCTGTACTAAACTTTTTCGGGTTTTGGGCTCAGGAAGCCATCATGGTTGAAAGATCGAGACCAAAAGGGGGCGTTGTTATCTGGGCATAATCTGGAGTGATCATACGAAGTTACAATGAATGCCCTTCATAGTATTTTTGTTTTTATTGGTGTTTTAAGGTCACACATTTATGCAGAATGGCTAATCATGACCGTGACAGTTTTACAGGTGGAGGAATCTGGAGTACCCAGAGAGAACCACCGAGCAACGGCGAGCAATTGTCAGCTCCACAACATACTAACTCCACGCAGGGTTAGCATTGGTTGAAGACAAGCACCATCAACGTGCAGTATGCCTTAGTACACAACGTCACCGTGCCTCCATGCGCGCAATGGAGATGAAGTGTCTTGCCCAAGGACACAACGCGGTTGCCGCAGGTGGGATTTGAACCAAGGACCTCTCGGCTTGCAGCCTGCACTTCCACCTACTGAGCTACCATGCTCCCAAATCCCTTCATATATATGACCTGTAGAGTGTGCTCAAGGTTTTCGGGCTTTGGGGCCCTGAAGCTGTCAAAGTTGACCAATCATGACCAAAAGGGGTTGTCATCATCTTTGGATTATATGGAGTCAACCTTACAAGTTGTATTAAAATCCTTCCATAAATACGACCTGTAGACTGTGCTAAACGTTTTTGGGTTTTGGGCAGCATCAAGGCTGAATGATCACGACCAAAAGGGGACGTTCTAATCGAGACATTATTTGGAGTCATCCTACCAATTTACAATGATCTCCCTTCATAAACATGACCTATAGACCATACTTTCGGGCCCCTCTAGCCACCACAGTTGCCCAATTGCATCAAAAAGGGGACGTTCTCATCTAGACATTATATGAAGTCAACCTACCAAGTTACAATGAAATCCCTTCCTAAATAAACATCTGCAGTGTGTGCTAAATGTTTTCAAACTTTGGGCTCGGGAAGCCATCATGGTTGAATGATCGCAACCAAAGGGGGGACAATCTCATCTGGGCATCATCTGGAGTGATCCGACAAAGTTACAATGAAATCGCTTCATAAATATGACCTGTAGACTGTGAAGGTTTTGGGGTTTCGGGCCCCTGTAGCTGTCACAGTTGACCAGTCATGACCAAAAGGGGATGTCATCATCTGGGCATTATATTGAGTCAACCTAACAAGTTATAAGGAAATCCTCCATAAATACGACCTATAGACTATGGTTTTTGGGCTCGGGCAGCACTCAAAGGCTAAATGACTGTGACCAAAAGGGGACATTCTCATCTAGACATTATTTGGAGTCATCCTACCAAGACACAATGAAATCCCTTCATAAATATGACCTGTAGACTGTGCTAAAGGTTTTCGGGCTTCGATCCCCTGTAGCCATCACAGTTGCCCAATTGTGTCCAAAAGGGGATGTTCTCATCTAGACATTATATGAAATCAACCTACCAAGTTACAATGAAATCCCTTCAAAAATATGCCCCAAAGACTGTGTTAAAGGTTTTCAGGCTTTGGGCTCAGGCAGCCATCATGGTTGAATGATCGCAACCAAAGAATTCTCACCTGAGCATAATCTGAAGTGATCCTACGAAGTTACAATGAAATCCTTCATAAATATGACCTGTAGACTGTGCTCAAGGTTTTCGGGCTTCGGCCCCTGTAGCCGTCACAGTTACCTTACCCAAACGTATCCAAAAGGGGACGTACTCATCTAGACATTCTATGAAGTCAACCGACCAAGTTATAATGAAATCCCTTCATAAATATGACCTGTAGACTGTGCTAAATGCGACCAAAACGGGATGTCATCATCTAGGCATTATATGGAGTCAACCTAACAAGTTACAATGAAATTCTTCCATAAATATGACCTACAGACTATGCTAAAGGTTTTTGGGCTCAGGCAGCCATCAAGGCTGAATGATCGTGACCAAAAGGGGACATTCTCATCTAGACATTATTTGGAGTCATCCTACCAAGCTATAATGCAATCCCTTCATAAATATGACCTGTAGACTGTGCTAAAGGTTTTCAGGCTTCGGCCCCTGTAGCCGTCACAGTTACCTTACCCAATCGTATCCAAAAGGGGACGTTCTCATCTAGACATTCTATGAAGTCAACCGACCAAGTTATAATGAAATCCCTTCATAAATATGACCTGTAGACTGTGCTAAATGCGACCAAAAGGGGATGTCATCATCTAGGCATTATATGGAGTCAGCCTAACAAGTTACAATGAAATTCTTCCATAAATATGACCTACAGAGTATGCTAAAGGTTTTTGGGCTCGGGCAGCCATCAAGGCTGAATGATCGTGACCAAAAGGGGACATTGATTGATTGACTGATTGATTGATTGATTTATTTTGCAGCATAAGAATATACAAGATAACAATAAAACAGGTTATAGTTGAACACGCTTCAAGGAAATGGCATAGCCTGAGAGGCTGTCTTCCTGCCATTCCCTTTTAACATTCTCATCTGGACATTATTTGGAGTCATCCTACCAAGCTACAATGCAATACCTTCATAAATATGACCTGTAGACTGTGCTAAATGTTTTCAGGCTTCGGCCTCTGTAGCCGTCACAGTTTCCCAATCGTATCCAAAAGGGGACGTTCTCATCTAGACATTCTATGAAGTCAACCGACCAAGTTACAATGAAATCCCTTCATAAATATGACCTGTAGACTGTGCTAAAGGTTTTCGGGCTTCGGGCAGCCATCAAGGTTGAATGATCGCAACCAAAAGGGGAATTCTCATCTGAGGATAATCTGGAGTGATCCTACGAAGTTACAATGAAATCCCTTCATAAATATGACCTGTAGACTGTGCTCAAGGTTTTCCGGCTTCGGGCCCCTGTAGCCATCACAGATGACCAATCACGACCAAAAGGGGATGTCATCATCTCGGCATTATATGGAGTCAACCTATCAAATTACAATGAAATCCTTCCATAAATACAACCTACAAACTATGCTAAATGTTTTTGGACTCGGGCAGCCATCAAGGCTGAATGATCGTGACCAAAAGGGGACATTCTCATCTAGACATTATATGGAGTCATCCTACCAAGTTACATGAAATCCCTTTATAAATATGACCTGTAGACTGTGCTAAAGGTTTTCAGGCTTCCGGCTCCTGTAGCCGTCACAGTTACCCAATCATACCAAAAGGGGACGTTCTCATCTATACATTATATGAAGTCGAACTACCAAGTTACAATGAAATCCCTTCATGAATATGACCTGTAGACTGTGCTAAAGGTTTTCGTGCTTCGGTCTCCGGCAGCCATCATGGCTGAATGATCGAAACCAAAAGAGGACATTCTTATCTGGGCATCATCTGTAGTGATCCTACAAAATTACAATGAAATCCCTTCACAAATATGACCTGTAGACTGTGCTCAAGGTTTTCTGGCTTCGGACACCTGTAGCCATCACAGTTGAGCAATCACGACCAAAAGGGGATGTCATCATCTAGGCATTATATGGAGTCAACCTATCAAATTACAATGAAATCCTTCCATAAATACAACCTACAAACTATGCTAAAGGTTTTTGGGCTCGGGCAGACATCAAGGCTGATCAAAAGGGGATGTTCTCATCAAGATGTTATTTGGAGTTATTCTAGCAAGTTACAATGAAATCCCTTCATAAATATGACTGTAGACTGTGCTAAAGGTTTTCGGGTTTTGGGCTAGAAAAGTTGTCACGGTTGACAGATCGAGACCAAATGGGGAAATACTCATCTAGACATCATATGGAGTCATCCTACCAAGTTACAATGAAATCCCTCCATATTAAATATGACCTGCAGACTGTGTTAGAAGTTTTGGGGTTTTGGGCTTGTGCAGACATCATGGTTGATAGATCATGACCAAAAGGGGACGTTCTCATCTAGGCATTATACAGAGGCAACCTACCAAGTTACAATGAAATCCCTTCATAAATACGACCTGTAGACAGTGCTAATAGTTTTCAGGTTTTGGGCTCTGGCAGCCATACCTGTTGACCGATCACGACCAAAAGGGGACGTTCTCATCTAGACATGACCCCAAACCTGCATATGAAATTTCGTGATGATCAGACAAAAACTACAGGGTGCAGCCTGTGCTATATGAAAATGAGAACAGACTCGACTAACAGACTAACAGACTTCTGCATGCGTGATGGCAATAGCTTATGTTGGCTCTGTCAAGTTGAGCTAATAAACTACAGTGTGGGGTGGAACAAATAGATTGATGAAGCTTCCCACTAAAATTAGGCATTCGACGATCCCCAAATTGAGCACCAGGTGTGTCAAAAAATGATGAGTTACCCAAAATCAGATTCATCAACCAATTTTCCCTGCATTGTGGGGGTGGCAGAAACAGATTCAAAAAGATTGCCACAAGACTGGAGTTTGCACTTTTGGGAAACAGTGATGCCCAAATTTGAGAGGAGTCAGAGTTGCTCAAAATCGCATTCACCAATCGGTTTTTGACAAAGAATAAAAATAAACTGCACTGCGGAGTGGCACAAATAGATTCATGAAGACTGCTACCAAGATTTGGCAGCAGACTCTGCAAAATTTGGCCACCAGGTGTGCCCAAAAATGCTGAGTTGCTGAAAATAGCATTCATCAACCAATTTTCACCAAACACACTGCATTGTGGGGTGGCACAAATAGATTCATCGAGATTGCCACCGATATTGGACCTCCTTAAGTGGCACACCATGGCGCCTAAAAGTGCCTGGTTCATTTCACATTCTTAAACCGATATTCATCAAATGAGCTGCACTGAGGGGTGGCACAAATAGATTCATGAAGATTGCCACCAAGACTGCATGTCATCGGCCACTCAAATAATTTGGGAACCAGAAGTACCCAAAAGGGCTGAGTTGCTAAAGATCGCATTCATCAAGGGATTTTCGCCAAATGAACTACATTCTGGGTGGGGTGGTACAGACAGTTTCATGAAGCTTCCAACAAAGAATGGGCATTGGAACCTCACGAAATTGGGCTCCAGGGATGTCTAAAAGCGTAGGTTGCTTCAAATCGCATTCATCAACCAATTTTCACAAAATAAGCTTTATTGAGGGGTGGCCAAAATAGATTCATGAAGATTGCAACGAAGTTTGGCAATAGACCCTTCCAGAATTTGGAACGGGCTGTGCATCAAAGTGCTAAGTTGCTCAAAATTGCATTCACCAACCAATTTTTGCCAAATAAGTGGAACTGTGGGAATGTAACAAATAGATTCATAAGGATTGCCACCCAGAATGGGTATTAAATACTCCCATTTTTGGGGCACCACAGGGTGCCTAAACATGCCGTGTTAAATAAACTGCATTGTGGGGTGGCACAACTAGATTCATGAGGACTGCCACCAAGATTGGGCATCAGACTCTCCGAAAACTGGGTGGAGTGGGGGGGGGGGGGGGGGGGAATAAAGTGAAAAATTGCAAAAAAATTGCATTCATCAAACAGATTTTCACAACAAAAAAATGCATTGGGGGGTGGGGGGGGGGGGGGGGTGGGAAGCAGAAATATATTCAGGAAGATTGCCACCAAGCCTGAGCACCAGAAATTCCCAAAACTGTACACCAGGGATGTCCAAAATGCAGAGTTACCCAAAATAGATTCATGAAGTTTCCCACAAAGACTGAGCATCAGACCCTCCCACAATTGGGCACCAAGAGTGTGCAAAAGTACTGAATTGCTCAAAATTGCAGACATCAACCTATTTTGGGAAATAAACTGCAGTACAGGGTGGCACAAATAGATTCACAAAGAATTTCATCATTGTGAGGGGCATTTGAACCCTCACAAAATTAGAAACCAGAGGTTCCCAAAAGTGTCAAGTTGCTCAAAAGTGCATTCATCATTTTGCCAAACAAACTGGATTGTGGGGGTGGCGCAAATAGATTCATGAAGATAGCGACCAAGATTGAGCAACAGACCCTCCCAAAATTGCAGGGGTGCCCAAAAGTGCCAAATTGCTCAAAATAGCATTCATAAATAGATTTTTGACAAATAAAATGCATTGTGGGAAGGAACAAATACATTCATGAAGATTGCACAAAGACTGGGCATCGGTCAACAGTTGCTAGGAATCGCATTCAACAACTGATTATCACCAAATAAGTGACATTCGGGGGTGGCACAGATAGATTCAAGACGCTTTCAACAAAGATTGGGCATTGGGCCATAACAAAATTGGGCACAAAGGGTGTAAAAAAGTTCTGAAATGCTCAAAATCGGATTCACCATTTGCTTTTGAAAAAAGAAACTGCATTGTAGTGAGTGGCACAAATAGAATCATGAAGATTCCTACCAAGATTTGGCATATTGGCATCTGACCCTCTTCAAAATGGGCACCAGGGGTGCCCAAAAGTGCAGAGCTGCACAAAATTGCGTTCATGAAGATTGCCACCAAGAATGGGCATCAGGCTCTCCGGAAATTGGGCGCCACGAGAGCTGAAAAATGTAAAGTTGCTAAAAATTGCATTCATCAACTGATTTTCACCAAACAAACTGCACTATGGAGTGGCACATGTACATTTATGAAGATTGGGCATTAGACCCTTCCAAAATTGGGCACTGGGGGAGCCTAAAAGTGCAGAGCTGCACAAAATTGCATTCATCAATAGATTTTCACCAAATAAACTGCATTGTAGGGTGGCACTAATAGATTCATGAAGATTCACCAAGATTTCATAACAAGCACTCCCAATATCGGGCACCAGGGGAGCCAAAAAGTCATGAGTTGCTGAAAATCGCATTTGTCAACAGATTTTCGGAAAATAAACTACATTTTGGGGAGGCATAAATAGATTCATAAAGATTCGCACCAAGATTATGCATCAGACGATAACCAAATTGGGCACCAGGGGTGCAAAAAAGTGACAAGTTGCTCAAAATCGCATTCATCAACCAATTTTCGCCAAAGAAACTGTATTGTGGGGCTGGTAGAAACTGATTCATGAAGACTGCCACAAGATTGGACATCGGCTCCTTCAAATTTGGGCATCAGGGGTGTTCAAACATGCAGCTGAGTTGCTCAAAATCGCATTCACAAACTGATTTTCACCAAATAAACTGTATTGTGGGGTGGTAAAAAGATTCATTATAATTCCCACCAAGACTGGGCATCAGCTCCTCCAACAAGTGGGCACCAGGAGTACCCAAAAGTGCCAGAGTTGCTTACATGTTGTGTTGTTCAAAATCGCATTCATAAACCGATTTCCGCCAAATAGATGGCATTGGCACAAATAGATTCATGAAGATTGTAACCAAGATTGGACATTGGATCCTCCGTAAAATGGGCACCAGGTGAGCCCAAACGTGCTGGGTTGCTCAAAATCGCATTCATCAATACATTTTTCACAAATAAACTTCATTGTGGAGGTGGCACAAATATATTCATGAAGATTACCATCAAGATTGAGCATCGCACCATCCCGAAATTGAGCACAATTGGTGCCCAAAAGTTGCTCAAAATCGCATTCATCAATTGATTTTCGCCAAATAAACTGCACTGTGAGGTGGCAAAAACAGCTTCAGGAAGCTTGCCATCAAGATTGAGCATTAGGCCCTCTCAAAATTGGGCACCAAGGGTGCCCAAATGTACCAAATGTTTCAAAATTTGCATTCATAAACTGATTGCAATTAAACAAACTGGTCTGTGGGGTGCCATGAAAATTGCCACCTAGTTTGTGCATTGACCATCCTAATATTGGGCACCAGGAGTGCCCAAAAGTGCTAAACTGCCTAAAATAGCATTAATCTACCAATTTTCACAAAGAAAATTGCATTGTGGGGGGGGGGGGGGGGGGGAGGGGGGTGACTCAAATAGATTCATGAAGACTGCAAGTAAGAATGGGCAATAGACCCTCTGTAGATTGGGCACCACAACGTCCAAAAGTGCAAACTTGCTCAAAATCACATTCATAAACTGATATTCGCCAAATAAACTACATTGTGGGTTGGAACAAATAGATTCATGAAGATTGTCACTAAGATGGGGCATTGAACTTTCCATTTTTTGGGCAACAGGGGTGCTCAAGTGCTGAGCTGCTCAAAATCAAACTTCATCAACCAATTATCGCCAAATAAACTGCATTGTGGTGTGGCACAAAGAGATTGATGAAGAGAGTCACAAAGATTTTTAGCAACTTGGCACTTTTGGGTGCAACTGTTGCTCAATTATGTGAGGGCCTGATGCCCAGTCTTGGTTGCAATCTAAGTAAGACTGGGCATCAGACCCTCACAAAATTGGGCACCAGTTGCACACAAAAGTGCCGTATTGCTAAAAATCACATTCATGAACCAATTTAGGCCAAATAAACTACATCGTGGCGTGGTACAGTAGATTTATGAAGCTTCCAACGATGATTGGGCATTGTGCCCAACCAAAATTGGGCTCCAGGGATGCCCAAAAGTGCAGAGTTGCTCAAAATCGCATTCATCAATCAATTTTTGACAAATATACTACTTTGTGGGGTGGCACAAATTGATTCAAGAAGACTGCCACTAAGACTGGGAACCAACCCCTCACCAAATTTGGACACCAGAAGTGCCTAAAAATTCCATTCGTCAATCGATTTTTGCCAAATAAACTGCATTGTGGGTTGGCACAAATAGATTCATGAAGATTACCAAAAAGATTTAGCATCAGAACTTCCCAACTGAATATTTTCAATAAATAATAAACCTATAAAAAGAGTAGGCAGCTTTGAAGAAGAAAAATCATTAAAATTCCTTGGTATAAATATTGATGAAAAGCTATCCTACCAATCCCACATATCAAAAATCTGCTCTAAAATTGGATGGGCAAACTACGCACCAAACAGAGCCAAGACAAGAGGCCCCAGGGGGCCTGAGGGCGCTCACCTGACATGGTAGTCTAAATATCAAACCAGGGACTTGACTTGAAGAAGCTGCATATGCCCCTCGTAAGAAAAGCATATACCAACTAGATGAAGCGATTGTGCCCACACAATACACAGGATTTTCCTTCTATTTTCAGCTCCTGCACTTTTACGTCCCAAAATTGAGATAAACGCATAAAAAACAGATTTTTTTTTTATTTTCGTTCGGAAATTTTCGAAGTCACAAACAAAATATTTTCAGACTAAAATTTTTTTTTCTTCTTAAGATTGACCAAAATGCATAAAAAACCAAAACACTAATTTCTGGATTTTTGTCAAAAATTTTCAAGTCCCACCTGGACCCCAAATTTTCAGAGTAAAAGAAAAAAAAAAATTTGTCTTAAAATTGACCAAAACGCATAAAAAAACAAAGAACTAATTTCCGGATTTTGGTCCCACCCTGGACCCCAAATTTTTGGTGTAAAAAAAAAAAATTTTTGTCTTAAAATTGACCAAAATGCATAGAAACAAAAAAAACTCATTTCCGGATTCTGGTCCAAAATTTCTAAGTCCGGACCGAGACCCCAAATTTTCAGCCTAAATATGAACCCAGGGAATTGGCTTGAACAGACTTGAATCTCACCCCCCTAAGCATGCTGCATACCAAATATCAAAGAATTCTCATTGGTAGATCTGAAGAAGAAGATTTTTAAAGAATATTCCTCATACTGCACTAATTTGAACAGTTGGGCTCCGATAGGGAACCCAAATATGGACCGAGGGATTTGATTTCAACAAATATGTGAATCAATGTTCCAAAGATGTTATATGTAAAATATGAAAGCTTTTGGAGAAGTGATTTGGAAGCAAATGATTCTTTAATTTTTTCCCATTGCCCACAGTGTTAAAAAATGCTGACTCAGCATTTTTTCAAAGTCCCGAAGAAGTACCTTATAACAAAACCGATGGCAATTTTTTTTTTACCATTCCTTTCTGTTGGTCCCAATGAAGCCTCACACCAAATAAAAATTCTCAGTGCCGTGCAGTTTTGGAGATATGGACATTTTCGTTTTTTTCTATTTTTGGCTCCTGAGGTTCCCATAGGGCTGCAGGAAAATTTGTTTTGCATAAATCAAGTACTTATAACCCAATGATACCTCATATTACATTTGGTTGAAAGTGGCCTCTCGGTTCAGAAAATAGAAATTCTGGGCGGGGCAAAAATTCTTGCCTCTCTCAGAACAAAGGCAAATATTGCCCGTCAAACTTCTCTTGAACAAACTTGAGTCTACACCTCAAATGGAAGCTGCATGCCACATATCAAGTCTCTGCTATGGCTGGTTCATGAGAAGATTTTTAAAAATTTTGTGCATTTTGGCCCCACCCCCCTCCACAATATGAGCAGAAACCCAATTTGAAGAAAAACCCAAATGCCACCACATAACCGCAACTCATATGAATTTTCGTTGAACTGCAGCCAGTGGCTTGGGAGTAAATGACCAAACACCACCTTCACGACATACGACAGACACCAGACGACGGACAAAAAGTGATCAGAAAAGCTCACCCAGACTTTCAGTCAGGTGAGCTAACAAGGTACAAGAACAGAAGAGTTTGTTTACTTTGGTGTGTAAATTATTTAATTATTTATTGGGCCTAAAATATTAAAAATCTGTTTCTCAGTCC